>JAZBGX010001198.1:0-20334 GCA_037414775.1 Zonitis immaculata
TTTAATATGTTTTATAGATCTTTTTGGGTGTATTTTTTTCAATTATCAATAAAATTTGAATATTATAGTGCGTTTTTTTGTTTTAATCTATTGAATTCCATGTAATTTATCATGTATTTCCAACAACAAATTCGAATTGAAAATTGAGGTTATGTGAATCAATTGAGTTATCTATATATATATTTATTATAAATATACCTACAGGTCGACATATGGATATAGAAATTTATTATAAATAATGATAATTGTATAATCTATTGATTATATAATTATGGTTGATTTAAATTTTAGATGGGTTATTATGCAACCAATAAAACATATTCGGAGATCTAATATGATTTGTATGTTGCATATTTATCGATAATATTTTAAATTTCAAGTTGTTATAAGAGTAGCTGTTTTCGCATGATCAAATCATATTGTAAAGACGAAATTTTTGGAATGTATCTGATAAGGGTGAGCAGTAGTTTGAGCATTATTGTGACGCAACTTTTGTTTCAACTTAATACAACTTAGGATAATGTGTATACTGTATACAATGTTTGGTTGGTCCAACTATATATAATTTGAAGGGTTAGAGTAAAACTACCAAAATATTCTCGAATTTATTATGACGAAAGAATAGAAATAAAGATCTAGTAGAAAAGAAATAGATAGAGGTGAATAGAAATAGAGACAGAAAAAAGTGTATGTGTGTGTGTGTGAGAGAGAGAGAGAGAGAGGTAGTTGGAGTGGGGAAGATGAAGAGAGATGAATAGTGAGTGTGAGAGTGTGTGACAGAGGTAGATAAGAAGAGAGAAAGAGTTAAAGATACTTAGGGAAGTAAGGCGGGAGAGATGGAGAGAGAGAGAGAAATTGTAAGTGAACGAGAAAGTCAGACGGTAAAAGAGCTCGAGCGAGCGAGAGATGGAAATATGGAGAGGGTTAGAAAGAGAGAAAGAAAGAGAGAGCAATACGTTGAGAAAGGGAGATAGAGGGATAGAGATTTCTTTTCCTATGCAAAATTCATTCATTATGGAATAATGATTTCTAATATTAAATATCACTCAGTAATAAATAATATTTTCCATTTGATGGATATTGTATTGTCATTTCGGGCAACTAATGTCTATATCGATTATTCCATAATAATTATTATGGGATGGTTTATTTCATTATTATTGTGGAAAGTGTCAAGTGTTGACGTGTCCTTTCGTTTATTTGTCATGGAGGGATTTTTGAGAAAATTGAAAAACAATCGATTTCTACTGGAACTGATTGATTGGAAACAGAAAATTCAAAGTAATAATTCTGAATTGAAATAAATCCATTTTTTTTCTTCCATTTCTAATAACGATAATTATATAATTATTTTATTCCAGGGAAGCCTTTGGAATTGACCAAAGATTTAACTTTAACTTTACTGAACAACACAATATTTCGGATGACGTTATTTTCATCACTCTGTATGATCTTTACAATGACAATTCTGCATACTTATAATATTTTATCGAATTTCACTATTGAAAATTTCAATAGACATGGTGTGATGTATTTAGGATCATTCTATGTGCGAAATTGATTCCATTCTACTAAAAATTTATTATTAACAATTTTTTTTTCTCATATAAATTTTAAGGGAGCAACAATAACAATAATGGCATTATGGTTACGTGTCCCATTTACCGAACTATTTGACAAACTACCTAAACAAGAATGGTTGAATCTACGGAAATATAATAAAACCTATCGAAAATCACGTTCCGAATCGATTATTCTAGCAATTATTGGATTATTTACATTTTTTTTAGGCATACTGTCAGCAATTTTCCATTTTCCGATATTCGGTCATGAACGGAAATTATTCTATGCACGTGAATTTTTCGAAACGCATTCACCAAATTACACCAATTGGCTAATCAATTTATATATATCGGGTTATTTAATTATAACTTTAACTATGGTTGGATTACCATTGATTCTACTATATTTTTTAATGAATTTGTGTCATTTCATTCATTTTCTGAATGATAGTTTAGATAATTTCAATCATCGTCATGGTTATGATGATGATGATTTTGAATTGATAAGAAATCGAGAATATCAAGATTTGGTCAGACAACGCTTAATTGATTGTTTCAATAAATATACGGAAATTGGAAGGTGAAAAAAAAAAAAAAACAGTCCCCGACACATGAGGCAAGCTTCCTTCTGCTTGATTGATTGCTAGATTTTAAGCGTGCGGCAGCGCTGTATTCTCCACGCAACAAACTTATTGAAACAATGCTTGATGGTAGATCAAACGATGTATTAGGCCAACGGCGTCTTGAAGGTCCTTATCAATGATATAATAATTGAAGAATGGACGGTTTGTGGACAATTTTGAAGTATTTCGAGCACAAAGTGACCGTAGATTGCTATGTTCCGATGACGGAAGTGAAGACGACGATTATTGGTCGACAGATTAATAACAAAACACACTGTTGACACTCTCTCGATTGCGATCTATTTCCTTTCATTGAGTTATCGCATCTACTTACACGACAGTCCCATTACTATAGCATCATATCAATCTATATTCTTAGAAGTCTATGGTTGAGAGTTGAGACAGTGAAAGTTGAAGTTTTCTGTATATGCCAAACACGTGAATACATACTGCTTTCCGATTAGTTTGTAGTACATGTTATAGTCAGCCAACTTCGGTGTCAGCAAACAATCTAGCTAGAAAGTTTGCCTCTTGCGACGCGTTCTTTTTTTTTCCACATCAATTTCTAACAATTTCTGTTTTCTTTTAGTCTTTTGAATGGATTTTGTCAAATCGTATATTATTCCACACCACTTATTGTTATTACTGGAATAATATTTATATTGAGTCAATTCTACTATATATTAGCTGTAAAAAAAAAAAAAATTCCAATTATTAATTTGTTTTGTTTTCTAAATTTGTTTTGTTTTTTCATAGATGGATATGATTTTAACCGAATATCCACGTGTTATTGTACTTCTACTTGCAACAATATTTGGATATGGAATCTTATTCTATCCTGGTCAACGTTTGAAAGATGAAGTCAGTTTCCTTGAATCTATCCACAAATTCAAATTAATCAATCCTATTTATTAATAATTACAGACAACTCGCACCTATCAAATGGTCAAATTTCTACCATGGTACCATTTCAATATCGACAATCGTCGTATTTATTTAATGTTATTGTTAAATACCCAACAACCGATTATCTATAATATCGCAAATCTTATTAAATGTGATTATGAGTTTGCATTGGACGTATGTATTTTTAATTTGTAATTTTATTACGTAATAATGCCAATTAATCTCCGTTTATTGATTTTGTAGTTTCTGAAATTGTGTTATTCGTACATAACAGTTTTACGACAACTTTTAGCCCATAACTAGAGGAAACTTTGAATTTCTCATACTTATTGTAGTTTCTCTATTCTATTGAAATTGTATTAATGTTTATTGTAATTAGTTAATTAGTGTTTATTGAAAAAAAAAAATGATAACAATAAATCATCGAAAATTTCTCAACTGGTTTTATTAGCAAAACAATTTTTTGTAAAAGAAATAAAATTTGAGGGCAAAAAGTCAACTAAAAGACCTCTCAAAGACGATACTATCCCGAAATTAACAATTAGCCAATTGGATTACTTTTGTGAATATTTGGCTTTTTGTTAGATTTGGTGGAACAGCCGGTGTAGTTCGAAATGGTGGATGCGCCGGGGAACTAATTTTTTTTTTCCCAAAAATAATCACATATTGTATAATTTTGCGCGCGGCACTTGAAGACCAATCAGGATACATTAAAAAACAATATACAGGTCGCAATTGAAAATAAAATATCATCGATAATCTTACTGTGCAAAGAGGTGGGATTGAAGAAAAATTCCAATTGCCAGGAAAAATGCGCCCTAAAAACAATTGCCCAGTCCGAGGAATTTGGTAGCAAAGAATTTAAATCAATATAAAACAGTTTCTATTCAACTCTAATTGATCAACAATATAGTATTCGTCCAAATGAAGAACGTTCTATATTTTGCTTGATTTGTTGATAAATATGAAACAACAATCATTTGACGATATCAAATGTTTGTTTTGTCCTAAGTTTTGGATGACCGTATTGTCGACAATTATGAGTCAAATAGTATAATTTGGATGTGTTTCGATTTAGAAATTCATGATTCCAAGAATGGTGGATGCGCCGGGCAATTAAAACTGCGCACACAATCAATATGATCGATTTTTTCTCTCTCGAGTGTCCATAACAAAAAAAAACAAACAAAAAGAATTAGAATGATAATCAATAGTTAATTTATTGAATGTCGATATAACCTTGGCTTGATTATTACAAGACAAATTTATTTATGAAATGTTGATTTCTATAACATTAAGATCGTTATTAGGAATCTCTGCTATTGGTTTAATAGAAAAGCGTATAACGATTCCATTAATGGTAATGATAATGACATTATTTGACGATATACTTTCTATTATTATAGTGCGTATTGTTGAGAGTTGACGTGTTTGTATTTGTCATGGAGAGATTTTTGAAGATGATCAAACTAAATCGAGTTAAATCGGCATTGATTAGATGGGCTCGAAAAATTCAAAGTAAACTAAGTTTCATCATTTTTTGCCAAATTGTTTCTGTTCTATTCACTTTAGAATGGTTTTTTTCTCCTCTTTTCAGGAAATCCATTGGAATTACTTCGAGATATAACTCTAGAAATACTGAACATCACAATAGTCAGATGGTTGTTGATTTTATCAGCTTGTATGAATGTAACAATGAATGTTCTACATACTTATGATATTTTGTCGAAATTTACTATTGAGAATTTCAATAAATATGGCGTTATGTATTTGGAATCATTCTATGTACGTAATATACTTTTGTAAGCTATGAAATCGATTATTATTGATCTATTTGACAGGGTGGCACAATGGCTATTACAGAATTGTTGATATACAAAGGTGGTACAAAAGTTCTAGAAGAATTACCCGAACAAAAATGGTTGGATTTACGTAAATATAATAAAACTTATCGGAAATTACGTCGTGAATCGATTATTTTAACAATGTTCGGATTATTAACATTTTTTTTGGCTACTTTAACAATGATTTTCCATTTTCCAATATTCGGTTATGAATGGCGATTGTATTTTGCTTATGAATTTCTTGAAACCAATTTTCCCAATTATGCAAATATTTCGATGGATATTTATTTATTTGGCATTGTTTTTATTGGTTTAGCTATGATTGGATTACCGTTAATTGCTTTATATTCATTAATGAATTTGTCTTATCTAATTCATTCATTAAATGATAGTTTAGATAATTTCAATCATCGTCATGGATATGATGATGATGATTTCGAATTGATTAGAAATCGACAATATCAAGATTTGGTCAGACAACGTTTAATTGACTGTTTCGATAAATATACGGAAATTAAAAGGTACAATTTCATTAAAATTAAACAGCAATCTCTAACATATATATATATATTTATTTTTATCAGTTTTTTGGATAAATTTCAAGAAATCACGTACCGATTCATTCCAGTCCTTGCAATTACTGGAATAATATTTATATTAAGTCAATTCTACTACATATTAGCTGTACAAACATAATTACGAACATTTTTTTTTTTTGAATACAGGATGTCCACTAAACAACCACTACAAAACATAAGATAGTTTAGAAGCGGTTCATTTCGTGGACATCCAATATTCCAATAACTTGAGTAATCTATTTGGAATTTATTGTTTTGTAGACCGACATGATTTTAATCGAATATCCACGTGTAATTTGTCTTCTACTAACAACAATAGTCGGATATGGACTCATCTTCCATCCCGGTCAACGCTTGAAAGATGAAGTCAGTTTCCTTGAATTTATCCACCAATTCGAATTAATCAATCCTATTTATTAATAATTACAGACAACTCGCACCTATCAAATGGTCAAATTTCTACCATGGTACCATTTCAATATCGACAATCGTCGTATTTATTTAATGTTATTGATAAATACCCAACAACCGATTATCTATAATATCGCAAATCTTATTAAATGTGATTATGAGTTTGCATTGGACGTATGTATTTTTAATTTGTAATTTTATTACGTAATAATGCCAATTAATTTCCATTTATTGATTTTGTAGTTTCTAAAATTGTGTTATTCATACATAACAGTTTTACGACAACTTTTAGCCCATAACTAGAGGAAACTTTGAATTTCTCATACTTATTGTACTTTCTCTATTCTATTAAAATTCGATTAATGTTTGTTGTAATTACTTAATTAGTGTTTATAGAAAAAGAAAACTGGTTTAATTTTGTAAAACAATTTTTTGTAAGAAAAAAAAAAATTGGTCGCAAAAAGTCAGCTAAACGACCTCTCAAAGACGATACTATCTCGAAAATAATGATTGGTCAATTGAATTACTTTCCTCAATATTTGGCTTTTTGTTCGATATGGTGGATGCGCCGGGTGTTTAATTTTTTTGTTTTTTGTTCTGTTTTTAAGTACATAATTAGAGGAAAATTCGAATATCATATATATTTATTGTAATTTGTGTAACATTTATGGAAATAATAATAAAATCTCGAATATTTCTCTATCGCTCTTTTTTTTTTTTTGTAATGTACGTAATGGTGGATGCGCTGGAAAACTGAAATCTAACAATTTGATTACGGAAAATCTAGCATGTCCGCAATGTCGTCATTTTCACAGTTTGTAGCCAACAAGTAATCGAGTCATTAAATTCAATTGTTATCTGTTGTTATATGGACGGTTCATTATCGATTTTAATATCAATGAGAAAACAAAAACAAAAGTGATAATAATTAATTTATTAATTACGAATTTATCCACAAAAAATCGATGAATCTATTTATAAAATTATGAATATCCACGTGAACATTACAAAAAATAATAATAATAATAATAATAATAATAAGAAATCTATAGTTATTCAACTGCAACAAAATGGTGGATGCGCCGGGGACAGTTATCAAATTATTATTAATATTTATTCTATTATAACTGAATTTAGTAATGAAGTTTGTAGATTTCTGGTAACTTTACACCGTAATTTACACATAATTACATCAAGTACAAGTAATAGGGAAATTGGGAAATAGGCAATAAGTTCTTGTTAATAACGATTAAACAATTTATTGAAACACCTTCTACAACGATAATTAATTAATTTACAACATCCATATGATTTTTTTTCGAAACTACGACTACTTAAAATATCATTTGTTCCATTATTCTAATTGTTTATATTAAAAAAATTATGTCTATCCATTTGTATTAAGATTTCCTAGGGTCAATTCTTTTAATGGCGTGCCAAAAGATGTCGTAACACTGTTATATAAGAAAAACACAATTTCAGGTACTAAAAAAAATAAATCAAATATAGAAATATGCGAGATGAGTAATTAGTTGTTATGGAATAGAATTCATACATCAATTACAAATTCATAATCGCTAATAATAATATTAGCAAAATTATAGATGATCGGTTGTTGGGTATTTATCAATAACATTAAATAGATACGACGATTGTCGATATTGAAATGGTACCATGGTAGAAGTTTGACCATTTGGTAGGTTCGAATTGTCTGAAAATTATTAATAAATATTGAAAATTGATTTGGATTTTTTTTTGTATAGACTCGATCGAACTGACTTCATCTTTTAAACGTTGGCCAGGATAAAATAAACATAAATAGCCGATTATTGTTTCGAGTAGAAGTAGAATTACACGTGGATATTCGAGTAAATGCATCTCTCGCTTAAAAAAAAAAAAAAAAAAATTAATTAATCCAATGCATAATTGAATGTCCACTGAATAAATGGAATGGTATTTTATTTAGTGGACAGTCTGTATTGGAAAATTGTTATTTCTATATACTGCCAATACGTAGTAGAATTGACTCAAAATGAATATCAATCCCGAAAATAATATTATTGGTACGACGTAATAAGTGATTCCACAAAGTTCATCTAGAATGCTAATAAGAGACTGAAATTAGTTGAAAAGTGTAGCTGGATGTTGATGAGACTTTTACCTTTTAATCTCCGTATATTTATCGAAACAGTCAATTAAACGTTGTCTCACCATAACTTGATATTGTCGATTTCTTATCAAATCAAAATCATCATCATCATAACCATGACGACGATTGAAATTCTCTAAACTATCATTCAATAAATGGATTGGATAACACAGATTGATTAGAAAATATAAAATAGCCAATGGAAAGCCGACCATAACGATTGCACGAAAAAGAATACCGACTAGATAAAGATTAATTAAAATATTCGCGTAATTTGGGAGATGTGTTTCGAAAAATTCATAAGCAAAATATAATCGGCGTTCATAACCGAATATTGGCCAATGGAAAATTGCCGATATTAAAGATGAAAATAATGCAAACAATCCCATTGTTGTTAATAGAATTGATTCGAAACGTAATTGTCGATAAGTTTTATTGTATTTTCGTAGTGCCAACCATTTCTGTTCGGGAATCTTCTCAATTAATTCTATGAATGGTTTACGTAACTTTATCGCTGAAATTGAAGCTGCAATACCCTTGAAATTTATCGACAAAGATAGGATTAATATAGAAAATTCTAATAAAAATATAATTGCTCGTACATAGAACGATCCCAAATACATAACGCCATATTTATTGAAATTTGCGATAGTAAATTTCGATAGAATATCGTAAGTATGTAGAATATTCATTGTTGTACCCATACAAAGTGATAGAATCAACATCCATCGTAATATGGTGATGTTTAATAAATTTATAGTTAAATCTCTAATAAGTTCCAATGGACTTCCTGTAAAAATAAAATCATTCTGGATTACTCTAGAGAGAAATGTTTTTTTAGCAAAACTATAAAACTTGAATTACTTTGAATTTTCTGTTTCCATTCTAATAATTTCAATAAAATTCGACTTCTTCTGATTTTTCTCAAAATTCTCTCCATGACAAATCAAGAGAGACACACACACACACACGTCAACAACTGACAATAGTCACTATAAAAATGATAGGACAAAAGTTCGACTAATGTCGATTGTTATGTCCTAATATTATTCCAAATGTTTATTAGTTTATAAATAAATTCGTCATTTCCTAATCAATCCAAGGCTGTATCCGTTTTCAATAAATTCAATATTTATTTATTATTTTTCGATAAAATACGAAATTGATGATTCGTGTCATTTGATGGAAAGGCAATTTTAGATCAATTCAAGACGAATAAATTCTTATTTTTTATTATCATTAATTTTCAACAAAATACACAATATAGTGTGGTTTAATATTAAATAATATCAATAAAATTTTATTTTACAAGTTTTCTATAATTATATCTTTAGAAATGCTGGATTTCCGGTAAATTTCCCTCTAACCACGTGCCAACAGTTGTCGTAAGACTGTTATATAAGAATAGCACAGTTTCAGGAACTACAACACACACACACACAAAAAATCAAATTGAAAATTATCAAATTATCAAAATTAAATATAATCCGTACATCAACTGCAAATTCATAATCACAAAGAATGAGATTTGCTAAATTATAGATAATCGGTTGTTGGGTATTTATCAATAACATTAGATAGATACGACGATTGTCGATATTGAAATGGTACCATGGTAGAAATTTGACCATTTGATAGGTGCGAGTTGTCTGTAATTATTAATAAAAAGGATTGATTAATTCGAATTTGTGGATAGATTCGAGGAAATTGACTTCATCTTTCAAGCGTTGACCGGGATAGAAGATGAGTCCATATCCGACTATTGTTGTTAGTAGAAGACAAATTACACGTGGATATTCGATTAAAGTCATGTCGGTCTACAAAACAATAAATTCCAAATAGATTACTCAAGTTATTGGAATATTGGATGTCCACTAAATGAACCGCTTCTAAACTATCTTTTGTTTTGTAGTGGTTGTTTAGTGGACATCCTGTATTCAAAAAAAAAAAAAAGAAATGTTCGTAATTATGTTTGTACAGCTAATATGTAGTAGAATTGACTTAATATAAATATTATTCCAGTAATTGCAAGGACTGGCATGAATCGGTACGTGATTTCTTGAAATTTATCCAAAAAACTAATAAAAAAAATATATATATATATATTAGAGATTGCTGTTTAATTTTAATGAAATTGTACCTTTTAATTTCCGTATATTTATCGAAACAGTCAATTAAACGTTGTCTGACCAAATCTTGATATTGTCGATTTCTAATCAATTCGAAATCATCATCATCATAACCATGACGACGATTGAAATTATCTAAACTATCATTTAATGAATGAATTAGATAAGACAAATTCATTAATAAATATAGAGCAATTAACGGTAATCCAATCATAGCTAAAGCAATAAAATCAATTCCAAATAAATAAATATCCATCGAAATATTTGCATAATTGGGAAAATTGGTTTCAAGAAATTCATGAGCAAAATACAATCGCCATTCATAACCGAATATTGGAAAATGGAAAATCATTGTTAAAGTAGCCAAAGAAAATGTTAATAATCCGAACATTGTTAAAATAATCGATTCACGACGTAATTTCCGATAAGTTTTATTATATTTACGTAAATCCAACCATTTTTGTTCGGGTAATTTGTCTAAAATTTTCGTACCAATTTTGTATATCGACAATTCTGCAATAGCCATTGTGCCACCCTGTCAAATAGATTAATTATAATTGATTTTATAACGTACAAAAGTATATTTCGTACATAGAATGATTCCAAATACATAACGCCATATTTATTGAAATTTGCAATTGTAAATTTCGATAGAATATCGTAAGTATGTAGAATATTCATTGTTACGTTCATACAAGCTGCTAAAATCAACAACCATCTTATTATTCTAATGTGTAGCAGATTTAGAGTTAAATCTCTAATCAGCTCCAAAGGATTCCCTGAAATTACACCATCGATCAATTACTAGCAAAAAAAATCGATAAATATTGCAGTATAGTAACTTTGGATTTTCTCTATCCATCCAATTAATTTCAATTTACAACAATTTATTTTGTATTTCTCCAAAAATCTCTCCATGATAATTTTAACAAAAAAGACACGTCAGCATTGCACAAAAGTCGAACTGGTAATGGGACAAATCACCACAAAAACTACCATCATCATCATCATCATTAAAACAACATTATAAGTCATTAGAAAAATATAAGGCAAAGTTTGAATCAACTTTTCCATTTAAAAAACTATTAGAGATGATTCGATGGAAGTTTCTCAATGTCACAAATTAATAATTGATATCAACAATTAAATAAATTCGTATTTCTTGAAATATTTCAATACTTGCCTAATATTCCAGCACATTTGAGATGTTGCATTCGATCAATCTGCACGGTGGCGCCCGTCCAGTGGACTACTCTTAAGTTGCCAGCCTATATAATCTTCCATTCTTCCGACTTATATGTCTCACTTTCTAGTCTATACTGCCTTGTATCCGTCTGATCGAGTCCAATTACGAAGGTTCTTCATCTATCGCATATAGGATCGTAATATTTCCATTTCTGTAGAGCCTATGGGATTCTGGAATCTTTCTAGTTAGTACATTCATCTACCATCTATGGATATCGACTTATGTCGAAGGCCTTGTTGGTTTCCATTGATCTTATCGCACTTGGCCTGGCAAATACCCGTTGATTATAGCAAATAATATTTTTCAAGCAATGCTTTAGTCAAAAAAATAATACGAGATTATCAAAAGAAAAAAAAATATATATATATATATATATCGAAAATGAATATAAATTTCGATTGTTTCCGGAAGGACACATTTATTTATGCAATGATTATTTCCAACATTAAGAATGATATTAGAGAGAGAGAGAGAGAGAGAGAGTTCTACTATCATTGAATTATGGATAGCATAATGGATTTTATTGTAATGATAATGATAGTATTCGAGGATTCTTCTCATTACTGTAACGCTTGTACTTGACAGTTGACGTGTTTGTCTTTCAATCATGGGAAACATTTTGGAAATGACCAAAATAAATGAAAATAAATCGAAATTGATTAGATGGAAACAAAAAATTCAAAGTATTTTATAATAATATTAATAATTTTTTGTTTTTTGCCAATAAATAATCTTGTTCCAGATAATCCGATAGAACTAATCAAAGATTTAACTGTAAATTTCATAAATATCACATTTATGAAATTGCTATTGATTATATCACTCTGTATGTCCGTTATAATGACGATTCTACATACTTACGATATTCTATCGAAATTCACCATTGATAATTTCAATAAATATGGTGTTATGTATTTGGGATCGTTCTACGTACGTAATTGACTTTTGATTGATTCGAATTAATTTCAATTAATATTTTCTAAAGGGTACAACAATAGCAATTACTGAATTGTGGTCATGCAAAGCGTGTATGGAAATTTTAGAATTATTACCCGAACAAAAATGGTTGGATTTACGGAAATATAATAAAACGTACAAGAGATTACGTCGTGAATCGATTATTTTAACAATTTGTGGATTGTTAGCATTTTGTTTAACTTTAATAACGGCATTTTTCCATTTACCGATATTCGGTTATGAACGGCAATTGTATTTTGCTTGTGAATTCTTCGAAACACATTCTCGAAATTATGCTAATATTTTGAATTACTTCTTTTTCGGTTGTATTATTTTTATTAGTTTAGCTATGGTTGGTTTACCATTGATTGTTTTATATGTATTGATGAATTTGTGTTATTTCATTCATTCATTGAATGATAGTTTGAAGGATTTCAATCATCATCATGGTTATGATGATGATGATTTCGAATTGATTAGAAATCGACAATATCAAGATTTGGTCAGACAACGTTTGATTGACTGTTTTGATAAATATACGGAGATTAGAAGGTGATTTTCTTTGTTTTTTTTTTCTAATTCAAATTATACATCAATATCTAAAATATTCTATTTCTGATTAGTTTTTTGGAGAAATTTCTCGGAATCACTTACAAGCTCATGCCAATGCTTGCATTCACTGGACTATTATTTATTTTGAGTCAATTCTACTACGTATTAGCGGTACAAAAATTATTTCTCAATATATATATACAGGCTGTCCACTCAACAACAAACAAAAAGATTATCTAGTGGACATCCGATATTTCATTGAATCATATAATCTATTTGGAATATATTTTTTGTAGACCGACATGTCCTTGATTGAATATCCACGGGTAATTTGTCTTCTACTAACAACGATAGTCGGATATGGACTCATCTTCTATCCCGGTCAACGCTTAAAAGACGAAGTCAGTTCTTTTGAGTCTATCCACCAATTTTGATTATTATTCAATATTTTCCAATGATTTTCAGACAATTCGAACCTACCAAATGGTCAAATTTCTACCATGGTACCATTTCAATATCGACAATCGTCGTATCTATTTAATGTTATTGATAAATACCCAACAACCGATCATTTATAATATCGCAAATATTATTAGATGTGATTATGAATTTGCAGTTGATGTAAACATTTCGATTCAATCACGAATCAAAAATATCAAGTTATATCACTTTTCTTTTCCAGTTCTTAAGATTGTGTTACTCTTATGTAACCGTATTACGACAACTGTTGGGACGACAATAATGGAGAGTTCAACAAAATGTATCGATTCGAAAATAAATTGATTGTACATAGAAAAGTAGAATCATTGGAAAACAAAGCAACGGTCTAAATTGGTGGAGGCGCCGGGGGAACGAATCCCAACAATCGCCATACATAATATAATATGATAATTTTATAAATATATAGCACCATCTATTAGAAGAAAGTTGAACAACTCTATTACACAGGTTGTAGTTTCTGTAACTTGCAATATTCTTAGCAATCACTGTACAAATTCACTCGATATAAATTATAAATTATAAACAAAATTGTATTGATGTTGTTAAGGAATTGTTTCAATAAATCGTTCAGTAATTGTTAACAATAATTTATTACACGGTTTGTTTATTTTTTCTTTGAATTACTCTATTTAAAATAGTTAAATAGCAAAAGAGCGTTGCGTCTTTCTTTCTCCATAGCCAATTCTTATATTATATGTCATCATCATGACCAGGACGATGATTGAAATTCTCCAAACTATCATGATCGGAGTAATCTCTATTTCATCCACTAGAGCTAGAATTTCAAAGCACGGTATTCATTTAAACAGGCTGTCCTAATTGTCGTAGACAGTTTCATAACTGTGTTACTATTCAAAAGTTTCACTCAACACTAACTATATGAGACATCTCTCCACTCGACAAATAACAGGCCTACCTTGCTGGTTTGTCTTCAACTACCACTATAATTACTATTATAATTACGGCAACATCCGTACAGTCAGCAAACAATTGTGTTTGTCTCATCCTGTATAGTCTTCTTCTTCAACTATTATTTGACCTAATATCCAACAAAATAGTAGCGGACTTAAGTTATGCCCTTGTCAGATTACCGGTTCATTCATGGCTAACAAGCAGATCTTGTTGTTCCTCGTTGATCGTCACTTGTTCTGACAAATACCGAGTGGATGGTCATATATCGCCATACAAGAAATAAATGGAAAAATTGAGGATCACACTGTAAATAAAAATCCTTATTTATTGTTGATTACTGAACAATTTTATTGAAACTACTTAGTGTACATAATAATTAAATAATTAACAATATCAATACAAATTTGATTAATTAAACATATTTTGGTGCGCCAATTACTCGAAATATTGATCAACGAATCATTGCGACCGACTGGATGTTGAGATTTCGATGAGACAATTCCATCAATGACGTACCAACAGTTGTCGTAAAACTGTTATGTACGAATAACACAATTTTAGAAACTACAAAATAAAAATCAATGTACAATATTTAGAATTATTGTTTTGTTTCTAATTATTACGTACATCAACGGCAAATTCATAATCGCAAAATATGATATTAGCGATATTGTAGATGATCGGTTGTTGGGTATTTATCAATAACATTAAATAGATACGACGATTGTCGATATTGAAATAGTACCATGGTAGAAATTTGACCATTTGATAGGTGCGAGTTGTCTGTAATTGTTAATAAATTATTGGAATTAAAAATATATTGGATCAATTCAAGAGAACTGACTTCGTCTTTTAAACGTTGGCCGGGATAAAACATGAAGAAATAGCCGATTATTGTTACGAGTAGAAGTAGAATTACACGCGGATATTCAACCGAATGCATCTGTCGCTGTAAAATAATTAGAAAAAAAATTGATTAATTTAATAGAATATTGGATGTCCACTAAATAAACTATTATGGAAATTTTTTTGGTTTTTTAAAATTTCATTCAGTGGACAGTCTGTATTTAGAAATTATATTATTTCGTTACTGCCAATACGTAGTAGAATTGACTCAAAATGAATATCAAGCCGGTAATTGCGATCAATGGCATAAAATGGAAAGTGATTCCACAAATTTCATCTAAAATGCTAATAAAAGAAGCGAAATTAGTTGGGAATAGTAGCTAGATTTTTATAAAATTGTACTTACCTTTGAATTTCCGTATATTTATTAAAACAATCGATCAAACGTTGTCTCACCATAACTTGATATTGTCGATTTCTTATCAATTCGAAATCATCATCATCATAACCATGACGATGATTGAAATTCTCCAAACTATCATTCAATAAATGAATTAGATAACATAAATTCATTATAATATATAATACGACCAACGGTAGACCAACCATAATCAATGCAAGGAAAACAATACCGAATAAATAGAAACTAATTAGAATATTGGCGTAATTTGGTAGATTTGTTTCGAACAATTCACAAGCAAAATACAATTGCCGTTCATAACCGAATATTGGCCAATGGAAAATTGCCGATATTATAGCTAAAAGGAATGCAAACAATCCCATTGTTGTCAATAGAATTGATTCACGACGTAATCGTCGATAAGTTTTATTGTATTTTCGTAGTGCCAACCATTTCTGTTCCGGCATTTTCTCAATATGCTCCATGAAAATTGCACGTAAACATATAACGGCAATTGAAGCTGTTATACCCTTGAATAATAATTAATTATTATTATTATTTATAGAAAATTGTAATGGAAATTATAATTGTTCGTACATAGAACGATCCCAAATACATAACGCCATATTTATTGAAATTGGCGATAGTGAATTTCGATAGAATATCGTAAGTATGTAGAATATTCACTATTACACCCAGACAAACTGTTAGAATCAACATCCATCTCAATATGGTGATGTTTAATAAATTTAGAGTTAAATCTCTGATGAGTTCCAACGGATTTCCTGGAAAAAGAAAAAAATATATCTATGTAATCGTTCGATTCGTCCTAATAAAATTAATATCACTTTGAATTTTCCGTCCCCAATCAATCAATTCCAATATAAATCTATTACTCTTAATTAATTTCAAAATTCTCTCCATAATCATCAATTAGAGAAGACACGTCAGCACTTGAGACTATTTACAATAGAAATGAAACGGCCTAATACACGAATAATGTCATTATCATTATCATTAAGGTAATTAATAGTCATTTAGGAGAAATATATTTTTCTAGAATATTCTATGGAATGAATATTCGATTTTCCGAATATTATCGTTAATATTGGACAGGATTATTTTATAAATAAATTCGTCTATTCTCAATCAATCCAAGGCTATATCCGTTTTTTCAATTAAATTGAATATTTATTGTGAAAATAGTTTTTGTAGAATTCTCCATTTCAGTTTCGATTAGGCTTTGATCGGGATTGATTGGGATATTGAAGAAATCGGCCGGAATGGTAACTGTCGGCCGTTTCAATTGCGATAGACTAGAATAGAAGAGAGCGAGTTAGATGTAGCGCTAATTAAATTAAACAATCGACAGATATCTCGTAGATTATTATTATTATTTATTAATAAACACTGATCGACAACATTAATACAATTTTGTTTATATAATTGTAATTATCCAGTGACTTTGTACAGTATGTGTGTGTTGAATTTCTAAATAAATAGTGCTTTATACAGTTGAAGCTCTGTATAGTGACAAGTTGCCTAATATTGAAATTATCTATTTATAAAAATTATCCTATTATATTATGTGTATATTGTTTCATGGTGATTGTTGGGCTTGGTTCGCCCCGGCGCCTCCACCAATTATTCAAAATTAATCGATTATTTCCCATAATTTTTTTTTCATCGAAATTTCCATCACTATCGTCCCAACAGTTGTCGTAATACGGTTATATAAGAGTAACACAATCTTAAGAACTAAGAAGGGAAAAAAAATGTGATTAATTCTTTTTTTTGCTTCAAAATCGATTAGATTAGAAATTCATACGTCAACTGCAAATTCGTAATCGCATATAATAATATTCGCCATATTATAAATGATCGGTTGTTGGGTATTTATCAATAACATTAGATAGATACGACGATTTTCCATATTGAAATGGTACCATGGTAGAAATTTGACCATTTGATAGGTGCGAGTTGTCTGGAATTGTTAATAAATTGGAATTATTATTTGATTTTGATGTATGGATTCAAGAATATTGACTTCGTCTTTCAAACGTTGACCGGGATAGAAGATGAGTCCATAACCGACTGCTGTTGTTAGTAGAAGACAAATTACACGTGGATATTCGATTAAAGTCATGTCGGTCTACAAAACAATAGATAACAAATAGATTACTTGAATTAGTGAAATACAGGATGTCCACTAGATGAACTGTTGTCGATGTAGTTTTTGTTTTGTTGTGGTTGTTTAGTGGACAGCCTGTAATTGTTTTTGTACGGCTAATATGTAGTAGAATTGACTTAATATGAATATTATTCCAGACATTGCAACGACCGGTACGAATCGGTACGATATTCCTTGAAAGTCACCCAAAATACTAATGGAAAAAAATAGAAAACATTAGAGATTGGTGTATAATTTTTGAAGCAATTTCACCGTTTCGTCTCCGTATATTTATCAAAACAGTCGATTAAACGTGATCCAACCAAATCTTGATATTCTCGATTTCTTATCAAATCGAAATCATCATCATCATAACCATAACGATGATTGAAATCATCTAAACTATCATTTAATAAATGAATGAAATGACACAAATTCATTAATAAATATAGAGCGATCAATGGTAATCCAATCATAGCTAAACCGATAAAAATAATACCGAATAAATAGAAAGCAATTAATAAATTGGCGTAATTCGGGAAATTTGTTTCGAAAAATTCACAAGCAAAATATAATTGCCATTCATAACCGGATATTGGTAGATGGAGAATTGTTGCTATCATAGCTAAACAGAATGCTAATAATCCGCACAATGTTAAAATAATCGATTCACGTCGTAATTTCTTGTATGTTCGATTGTATCTCCGTAAATCCAACCATTTTTGTACGGGCAATTGCGCCAAAATTTCCATAACAGGTTTGTATAATCGTAGTTCGGTGATTGCCATTGTGACACCCTTTAGAAAATATTATTAATAAATTTGAATTGATTGACAACAAAGCCGTATACATAGAACGATTCCAAATACATAACGCCATATTTATTGAAATTTGCAATTGTTAATTCCGATAGAATATCGTAGGTATGTAGAATTATAATCGAAACGCCCATACAAACTGATAAAATCAACATCCATCTCATTAGGGCAAGATTGATGAGATCCAGAGTTGAATCTTTGATTAACTCCAAAGGATTCCCTGGAATCACACCACTAGTCAGATTTAATAGGAAAATATCGTCGTCTCATTACTTTGAATCTTCCGTTTCCATCGAATGAATTTCGATTTAATACAACCGATCTTGTATTTGTCCAAAAGTCTCTCCATAATAATCAACCGAACAGACACGTCAGCACTTGAACAAAGTCAAATCTAAAATGGGACAGATCATCACAGAAATCATCATTAAAACAACATTACCGTCATTAGAGCGATAATAATCGAATAAGTTTGAATCAACTTTTCCATTTAAAAAACTATTAGAGCGGCGATTTGATTCGAGTTTCTCAATGCTACAAATCAATAATTCATATCAACAACAATCGAATGAATGCGTATTTCTTCGTATAGTTTCTGATTTATTCTAATCGTCCGTCTCGTATCGGCCTGATCAACTCTCAATACAAAGCTGCTACTCCTATTATACCACAAGACCCACCTCTTCCATTATTTGGTTCTGTTTGTTCTAGTTTGTGATTTCTGTATTCTAAATTATTTTTGGAGATACAGGGCTGTATGGTCAGGAACGCAATAGCTAAGATTTAGTGATACATAGCTCGAAATGGTGGATGCGCCGGTTCATTGAAATCGCCTACTCCTCAACAAAAATTTTGCTTCAATCAACAAAATTTCCTAATTAGAAACGAACTGTCGCATCCAAAAAGCTACCAACAAGTCGACCAGGAATGTTTGGATGTTGAGTGGTTCGTTGATGAGCCGGTATGTTGAATCGTTCTATCGACAAAGTCTTCATGCGCCTGTCCGAACATATGATCACATCAGGATAACGTTCGGAATTAGAAATTAGAAACAAAACAGTTTTATCAGCATTCTCTTGTTTATTATTAAAATATCTTTGGTCATAATAATAATAATAATAATAATAATAATAGTAATAATTATTATAAAAAAATCTTATATTCTAATAACACACTCTTCATCTCTATTTCCGTAGATGAAGATGAGGAATCATTACAACAATTCAATAAATAATAGAAAAAAATTCAATTTGTTTACAAATGATTAGTGTTTTGTTTTTTTTTTTTGAAGATTTATCACTTCAATTAGAATACTTTTAGGTATTTGTTTTTGTTTTTTTGTTTTTTCAATAATAATTATAAGATTTTTTTTACGTTGCTCCAAACCTCTAAAACTCCCAAAATTATCGTCGTACAAATTTAAATTTGAATGTATCTTTCGGTAATGCCAACGATCCAACTGGTATAATATAATTTCGATTCCGTTCAATTGGTAATATCGTAAATTTTTGTAATAAACCACCTAATATACCGAAACTAATTAATTGTACCATTTTATAACCCATACAACTTCTACGACCACCACCAAATGGTAGAAAATAATCCGGTTTATATAAGAAATTATTTTTTATAAAACGTTCCGGCCGGAATTTGTCCGGCTCCATCCATAATTCATTCGACATACTTAAATCGTAATTATTCAAAAATATCAAACTTCCCGCCTCAATATG
>JAZBGX010001199.1:0-20330 GCA_037414775.1 Zonitis immaculata
AGATAGAGACCTAAACAAAAACAAAAATGGGTCTTAATTAATAATAACTTATCATTATTATTATTATAACTAGTGTTTACCATATATGTGTATCTCTACAGGAGTTGATTTGATTAATATTATTATTCGGTTTATTGTCGAGATAAACAGACCAACAAGTGTCGTCTCAATAATATTGGAATCGATTGCATTTCGATGAAAACTAATGAATAAAAATTAGCGAGAATCTTCAAATGTTATTAAATCTTGTACAAATTTATTATTATGAAAAATTTGATGTTCGAATGGAAGCGATTAGTAGCAAGGTTTTTTTTATTTTTCATATCCTCCCTCTCTTCTTTCATATTCGAATAGAATCTTAATGAAATTTTGAATAGATGTTTTAATTAAAAAGTCAGCTGTTATAATATTAAAATTCTGATTGGAGCAATAATGAAGGCGGCCTTCTATCCCGTAGAGCAACGGCGAAGGGGGGTGATATTTTGACCGCAACAGTAACAACAATGAAACGAAGATAAATGATGTTTCCCTGATCACAGATTATCGAGCCACCTGTCAGACTGTTGTATAACGTTTGTTCTAAATCACATGGTAAAGCAGTGGTCGCATCTGCCCACCGCGTGTATACTGCTAGATATTTATACGTTGACTTGTACCTAATTGATATATGGTACTATTGGGACATTTTCGAAAAAAAAAACAACGAAAAATAAACAAATAAATAAAGAGAAATAATAAAAACGGATGTACGATTAAATCATTTTTACCTTAGCTATAGACTTTATCAACTGACATTTTCAATCTAAACTCACATTGTTTATCTTTCATCTGACATTCCATTGTTATGTGTGCTAACTTTCAATGATCACGTAATTCAATTCGTGTCTTGGAATCAACGTTAATTTATGGTATATATTTGGTGAAGGTGCCGGTTCGAAATTACCCGAATGGCGTTTTTTGGTGGATGCGCCGGACTAATAACCATAATAATGCTCGAGTATAGATAAATATTGAATCACTACTATACCTATAACTGAACTATAATTAAATTAGTTAACAAACATAATTTGATACGGAATTCTAATTGAGAAACATATAATTTGTTATTATTGGGAATCATTGTAATCAATTTAAAAGCAAATTAATTTAATATGCTCATCATATACGTATGGAAGAAGCCATAAAATTGGGTTATATAGCCGACATAAAAAGACCACACGGGAAATGTTAAGAGAATTTCGTGTATCTGAAAGATATTACACACTAAAGCAAGTCAATAAATTATTTATTACATTTTTACTTTAACTCTCGCTTAGTTTGTGATCAATTTTTGTACACTTAGTTTTTTACGTTGGTATGGTTGGAGGTAGGTGTTTTCTAATTTAGATTTTAGTGTCTTAATAATTATTTAATTATAGTTTATTCAATTCTAATAGATATAATTGCAATAAAATTTGATGGAATCTAATTTTCCAATTTGCAGTCGGAAAATTGAGTATAAAATTTAGCAACTGAAACAATTCGTATATTTATTTGGAAATTTTCTCGTTTCTCGAGGCGATTCATATTGTTCATTTATCAAATATGCTGATATGTGCATGTAGATATACATATATATATATGTGTATATTTATTATTCTGTTGAATATTCCCTACGAAACCAAACACAATTGTGATCACATTTCATTCCTCTTTCTTTTCCACAATTCCAGCATTTCAAAATTGCTACGATTAACGTGTCAAAGCTACACATCATTTATTATCATCAATAGAATATTTTCCAGCTTTTGCCAACATATACTGATCGAATATCGTTTATTCAAGTAGAAAGAAAGAATTTTCAATCTTTTAAAATAAATATTGAAGTTAGGCAGTGATCCCAGATTTTTATTTTATTATATCTATATCTATATACGTTTATATATAGATATTTATATTTATTCATATATTTATTCATTCAAACTTACTTCTATATATATATACTATATTGTGTATATACGTTTTCCGTGTTTTGTCACCGGCATGCGAGATCTCTTTATTTATTGATGATGGTAGTAGAAGGTGCCGAGCACGTTCCATATACCTAAATATTAAATTATGGTTCATTGTTGTGTGAACAGTTTTCAAGTCCATTTGATATTGTTTCGGTTTATATTTCTCGAGCGCATTTGTCAATAAAATTTCGGTTTTCTTTTCTATTCTATGGTTCCAAAAAGAAAAAAATCCATATTGAAATTTAATTTCAGGAAATTATTCGGATTTTCCATACATCCAATATTTAACACGTAAGTTTGATACAAAAAAAAAAAAAAAATGTAAATAATAATAAGTAATAATAACGTCGAAATTTTATGATATACAGGTTCACTCAATCAATTCCATTGTATTTGTATTTTAAAAATAATATTTTATAGATTCGATGTGGTTTTGTTGATGATTCATAACATCATTTTTCATTATAATATAGAATTTGATGTTGGTAAATATTGCGGTATGCATAAATTAACATCTGACATTTAGACTAAAATATATAGTAGCCATTTATGAATCGATAATTTTTTATTTGTTTGTATTTATACTTAAAATGCTAATTAGTTGACTTATCATAAAACAACGAGTTGTTAATAATAGAAATAAACAAAAGAAAATCCAGAAGTTTTAATCTGTTTATTCCATGCAAGTCACAAATATATGAAAAAATATTAACTTTGAATGCATCCATTTGAAGTTTCATTTAATTAAAACAGTTAATCAAAACCTGATAGTTGTTTTTTTTTTTTTTTTTTTTTTANNNCGTCGACGAATTTCATAGTTTTGTCAAAACTAGTATTTGAATTTCGTACAAATTGACATACGAAAAAAAATAAATGTTACAAACGCAAAAGTGGACGAATAACACAAACTACCAAAAAAAAAATGTAATAAAAAATATCATACCGTTCTCTCTCATCATTGTGATAAAAACAGTGAGTAGGAAAAAATATAGCAACTGGTTGCTTCGAAAACAAAAAGCAAAAAATAGAAACAAACTGAAGAGCTTTAATTTGACGACCAAATCTATTTGCATTCACATTTCAACTACCAGCATATCTCTAGTATTGTTGTTTGATGTTGTTGAACATCAAAGAATCTATAGAATTTCGTTGAAATAATAAGAAAAGCACTAAATTTAGATTAATTTATTTCAACAAACATTATTTTAATGTTAATTAAACTTTTTTTGTTGATGTTTACAACATTTTTTCCTCTATTCGATTTTTTTTTTTCAAATACAATATAATTATAGTTTGTTATGTATATAAAGTACCAATTAACTCATTTAACTATAAGCTCGTCCAGTAATGCATCTATTCTCTTTGATAATAGTCCAATTATTATTGGCAATTGCATCAAATTGCTTGTTAATTATACGTGATGGTAATAATTTGAATTCTGAAAGTTTTAATAGTCCTCTCACAAATAAAAAGTACCATCAATTGCAAAATTGAAGTTTGTTTTTATCAAACCGATCCGTCGTTGGCATTGAAATATAAAAATTATACGAAGTTGTATCAAATATAGATGGGGCTGAATTAAACTTTTCGTAAGCTCTCACAGCCATTGGAACACAAGTACTTCCTCCGCTTCATTCTCACTGAAATGCTTTTTTGAGCGGTCCAAGAAAATGGAAATCACAAGGTGACATGCTTGGATTGTAGGGTGGATTTTCAATAAACTGTTCGCATTACTTTATCGGCTGACAACTGTGTCTTTACCTCTACCGGTGCTCTTTCGCCGCTTTCTCTCCACTCCATGCTTGCTTGTTCCAACTTACATTTAGTCGCACACTATATTATTCATTTGTATTCATTTAAAAAAAATTGTGCCTATTATTCTCGAATATAAATAGTTAGTCTTAAATTATTATCTTTATTAATGTTATAAATAATAATTGTTTTCCAACAATCTTATATAATATTTAAGTTGTATTAACATTTACCGTCGACACTATTTAAGGATATATTTTAATTTCGTAGAGGTGGCATAGAAAACACCATTCCGAAAACAAAATTACCAAAATACGACAATCGTTCGAATTGCAAATGAAGCATTAACAGTTTCACCAAAGCTCTTGACAACAATTTTCAGTTTGAATATTATATTAAATGAGACAACATTTTCAACGGTAAATGGTCTAAATTTTATTATAATCTTTAAGTAAAGACTGGTAACGAACTTTTAAATGAGGAATTTCTCATCTTGTCTTTTGAATTTATTATATTTTATGGCACTATATATTTTTCCGTTCTACTATATTATATTATCACTTGATTCTAAATTTTTGAAGTAAATATAATAATAATAATAATAATAATGAAAAGAAATGTTGTCATTTATCTTTATAATTTGATTTCATTTCAACATTAAATTATGGTGAAGTATGTTTAATTTGTACAATCGTGATATGTATTCCTCTACTATCCCAGACACATCCTTCATTAATTCAGATGTAGATAACAACCAACTAATTACATTGAAAACACGCAACTAGATCATTAAACAATTGTAATATTTACCTGCCATATTATAATTAATTACCTACTTATGAATATTGGATATTAAAACTACATCATTCTTCGTATCATATATATATATTTTAGTTTATTAGTAGAAAGATTGAGTGAACTTTTTAGGGAATTATTATAGAAATAATTTTGGGTTATTTTGATTATTCCCAAAATTCTGTATAGAGTATTTATTTTTTTCTAAAGTCGTCTTAAACGGCTTTATGAAATAACAAGATTACCCTCAGGTGTACAAACTGTTGTCGAGTCTCATTACTAATCCCATACGAACTGTTTATGTTACAGATCCTCCTGAGATCACTATGAAACCTCGGAATTTACAAGTCAAAGCTGGTGGTATTGCTGCTTTCTATTGTGCCGCCAAAGGTGATCCACCTCCAGTTATACAATGGAAAAAGAATGGTAAACGTGTATCAGGTCAGTATTTTCAACAACTATAAATAAAACAAAAATATATATTATTAATAATGGTAGCGGGATTTGGTAGACTTCCCGTTTTTGTATTCTTATTTAAATGAACTTTCGGTATAGTTATATTTGATATAACCAAAAAATTTCCATTCATTATTTATTATATGGCTGTTTTCATCCGTTATATTTAGTTGTTTGAATATAAGAAACCTCTTCCTGTTTTAATTAAATTTGAAGCTAGTTTCCGAATTCGGTGTAATTTCTACTTGAATAGTTATACTTTTCATTCTAATATTTTTATTTGAGGAGTTTCTTTAATAATTTCATTGAAATCATCGTCAAGTCCCATAAAAAATTTATTTATTTTTTGCATCGTTTGATTCATGAAATATAGTTGGAAAATATTGAATTCAAGTCACGTATATATAAACTTTAAGGTTTGCTTTATTATTTTTTTATTTTGTTTTGTGCTTTTTTTTGGTCGGTAGGTTCCCAGACTCGATATCAAGTGAAAGAATTTCCAGATGGTGGAGCTTTATTACGAATAGAGCCAGTTAAAGCTGGTAGAGATGATGCTAACTATGAATGTGTAGCCGAGAATGGTGTGGGTGATGCTGTTAATGCTGAAGCTACATTGGTGGTCTTCGATGGTAAGTCTTATTTTTCAGTTCATTATCTAAAAGCTAGGATTTTTATTTGAATCAGAAAAAATAAAAAAAAAGGATATATTTAAATTCAAAATGTTCATCAAAATTAATGTTCCAAATGTAACCGCATAAAATTTATTTAATCAATATGAATATTTCTTAGAATTTCTAGTTTTCAAATTGACAATATGCGATATATCTAATATATATACTATACATACATATGTGAAGCTTTTCTTCAATAGAGCTTTCAAAATTTAATATCACGTTCTCTGTAACTTTCTATTCAGTATTCAAATTGTGAAATACTCTCAAGATCACTGACCGCGAATAGGCCAATCTAATAATGTTGTAACTCAATTCTAGTATAAGTTGTTACTATCAAATAGTTCTATCTATCTTTGTCTTTCCAATTTTCTCTATATATGTATCTATATAATGTTTGAATGCTTGTTTGTGGAAACTGAACAATAGTATCTTTAGTCTTTAATATAATAACTACATGCGACTAACCGGAATTTGAAAACAAATAATATGGTTGAATTCCAACATCTATGTTTCAACAACCATTTTGCTTTTCTTATTAGTTCCACTAATAATGAATAGAATAGTAACTTGAATTATATTTGATCTAAAATAATAGCGGTACTTATTTGAATCGATAGGGTTTTACAGAATTATTTTTAGATTTACTTATCTAAGGGTTGGCTTGTAGGGGTGGTGGGACCTATATATTCCACTGAATAGCTACTATGGGATACATATGTCCCTTCGATGATGAAGTACGCATAACTGGATGATAGAAAATATTTATTATTAGTATCCTTCTTCTTTTTTGTTCCGTTGTGATTTCTTTTCGTGAATCTTCTTTCCTTGAATGAAGCATCTGGTCTTCCATATTATCGTTTACAAACAACCTTCACGTGGCCCTTACTATGAGTGATTCAACTAGGATAACTGTAAAATCCAGAGACTTCTTTCTTTATTTCGCATCTCTTCTGCCACTTATTTCTTTTGCTTCCCATATAATGAAACCTAATGATCTCATAGATCAACCACACTCATATTTTCATCATAAAATTCAATTACACTTGGATAGGGTATATCTGCTTCAGTATCGTCTTCCGATCATCATAAATAAGAGACTAACATGTAAGAGTAACAAATTTTTGCATATTTTTCCTTATAGAAATTGCAGTTCCTTTTGCAGCAAATTGTACGTTTAGTCATTGGACGCGTATTTTTGGGATACCTGTCTAATAGTGAAATTGTACATTGCACCCACAATGTCTCTCCACTTATCATTGGTTTAAGTGTTAGATACTATTTTGCACTGCTTCTACCCTTGAAATTTCCCATATGATTTGCAACGAAGATAATGTTAGTACGAATTTTTGTAAAAGTGTATTTCAAACAAGGAGCAACTTCCTACATGCAAAGGATTAAGAGAAGATTTGCACTCATTAAATTGTCAAGTTGGCTCATCTTCAATTTACAGTAACGAGACAACTGAAAATTGTAATTCTTCTACATTCTTATTATACTAGCTGTCAAAATTGCTAGATTAAACTATTGAAGAGCTGAATAATCTATTTTTCTTTTTTAATTTCTTACGAAATAGCCCATTGAGAATCTTTTTATTTATTTTCATTTGATAATAAACTGAAATGTTGAAATGATCAGCTCGTTCGATCAATATTTGAATAATTTATTTAGAATACGATTTTCTTTCAATTTCCCAATACACTTCATTGATGAGTCTTTGAATAAGTAATTTGGCTATATCTCAAATTATGTAATTAAATAATGTAATGACCTAAGCGAAAATTTCTATTGATTTCCATGGAAATAATGAATATTTCAGCTTGATTTTAATCAATTGATAATAATAATTCTTCGATATAATTATTATTGTTATCGTTTTCTCATTTAGATAAAGGAGATTCAATAAAATTTATTACATAGCTATAGTATGTTGGGTAGTTTAAAATAATACATAGTAAATTGTTAAGATTCGATTGGTAGATAATTTATTTTTATAGTGTCGTGGGTTGTGGGTCTTATTAATTCGTTTGAATTTGCAAATAAATGGCCCTACCATTACACCTATATCAATTCGATTGTCGCATTTCATCCCCGCATTCGATACTGATTAAATAAAATATCATTGCTACCGTTGTTGCTGACAGCTGTCAGCCCAAAAACGAAGACGAACATTTCCTCTATCACCCTTCTCTCTCTCTCTTCCACTCTCTTCATATTAAATTATTTACATCAATATACTCTCTGTTAGTTAATAATATGAATCAAGATTTTCAAAAAATAAAACCATACGGAAAATTGCATTAATATTTATTTTCAAAAGAAAAAAAAACAATTCGATCTAGGTATATACTATATATTTAATGGGAAATGTATTGAATATCGACTGGGTAAGATTTCCATTATTTATGAAAAGAAAATAACGAAACTCGTTCGACTAATTCAAAATAAAATCCATCTCTTATTTTATAAGCTCTTTTTCATTTTTATTATTATTATTATTATTATTGATGTTTTGATAATAAGTCAGCTTAGGTTTGATGAAAAATGGAAATATGAGTTGTGTCTTGAAATGAACATCATCTGGTATTATCAAAAACAGAAGGTAAAGCGATAATTCCTTAGGTTGCTGTTCTATTCTCGTTTATATTTATATAGAACTATTTCTATAAAGTGGTTATTTCGTTTTTAGTAACAGTAACATCACCTGTTTAAAGGGAACAGATGTTGACTCTCATCGTCGTCAAATTTAATTCAAAGCTTTCAGCCGCCTATTTTCTCCCAACTAATAATAATAATAATAATAACAACAACAATAACAGCGACGTGTCTTTGTTATTTCAGTCAAGATTATATTAATTACTCTCGAAAAATTGCAATATTGTAATTTTAATATGGGGGAAATATTCAAATTTCCTAAATATAAGATCGGGAGTTAATATGTGTCGGCTTTAGAGAAATATTAGTGGCAAGTTTGAATCATATTTTAAAAGTCAAATCTATTCGATATTGTAAAATATTAAGAAAAATGGAAGAAACTCTCTGTTATTATATCTCTCTTCTTTCGTACATCAAAAAAAATAAAAAACTGGCACGGATATTAGTTAAGTTTTAAAATAACAATTTTATCCTGAATATCAATTTGATTATAAAGAAAGAGATAAAAAATTATATATTTGTGTAAAATTAAAAATTGTGTGTGTGTGTGTGTTTGTGTGTGAAAAGTTCACTGTTTCACTTTACATTCATAAGTAGGTAGGGTATAGTTGGATAGTATTTCATATCTGCTACCTACATCTGACATTCGCACCGTATGCTTCATTTCAAAATACCATCTTTCATTCTATTCTTTCTACATTTACATTTTAGCACGCCTTTCGTATTTTTTACCGGGCTCAATGTATCATGACAGTTGTGAGTTTTGCAAAAAGATTCGGAAAATTCAAAGGAAACTTTTTATTTATTTTTTCTTTTCTTTCAACAAACATCGAGAAAGAGAGAATACAGAGTTTATTTAAAAAAAAGAAATACATATATAAGTATAAATGTTACATAAATATAAATGTTACACATACATGAAGTGAACTTATCATTGTATTTTTTAGCAGTAAAAAGTATCTATATATCTATGTATTAAACATATTGTGATATCTTTACAATTCCGTTCCTTACATATTTGTTGTTAGTTGAAACATATTTCGAATAAGTTCTAAAATATAAATTCTGATTGTATATACCTATAACATTCTTCATAGAATCTATACAAGATACATATATTTATAGCGAGGAATTATTTTTGTAAGAGATCAATATACGAGGAGTAATCTAAAAGTAATGATAATCGATATAAATCACAATGTCTATCATCTCTTTTCTAAAGCACAAATTTGATGTGGAATTAATTTCTTGTTCCTAAGCTGCTCCTCAAGCTGGAAGAAGATATCGAAATCGTAGGATGAAAAGGATGGGTGTTCAAGTAATTAGAAACCCACTTTTCGAATGATAGACATCGCAACTGTGTTTTGTGCAAGTACGTTGTTCAGGTGGAACCGTACTTCAGTTCGCAGTTTTTGCCTCGTCTTTTCATCTTGATCAGCGTAGTAAAAGTGACTGCATTTTACAAGTAATCCAACCTAACTATTCCTTTGGAATCTGAAATAAATAACGGGAGATATAAATTTTTGTGCGTCGGTGAGAACGGTCGATTCCAAATTAACGATTGATGTTTAGTTCCAGGATCGAAGTGATATACTCGGTCTCCTCCCCCGATGTTTCTACCAAGTGGGCGTGTGTATGTATGTTTGGTAGAATTTGTTTTCAGGCAACAGAAATATTCAATGACCGCCTCCAGCTTCGTTTTTCTCTGTTTGCTTGTATTGAAATAAATGTATTTCCAGGATATGCTGAGCTTTCATGCTCACTGTTATTACTTTGGACGAGGCTTGGTATTGATGAATATTTTGAATGATGAGAAATTTTATAACAGTTTAAGAATGCTTTTTGTTTTTATATTTTTCTTAACAAATCGGAATGGCGACATTTGAAATTGCAATTTTTACGTGTTAACGTTTGAAATTTTTACGTTGTACATTACCAAACTGGCATTTATTAAATACTAAATTTAGACGATAAATTTATACTTTTCTCAAATATAATTTCGATTATTATTGTATTATTTGTGTTTTGATGATGTTTTTGGAAGATTGTCATCTATACCTATGTCGATTTATTACTTTTAATTTATCTAATTTCCTTTATGCTCGACTTACATCGTTCATCATGTGAAAATCTGATTTAATTATTCTCTATCAATAAGCTAAGTAATTAAAGTGAATGATCATTATCTGTTTTCTCGTCTTTTTTCTTTTTTTTTTTCTTGATATTCGAAAAAAGGTAATTAGTTGAAAAGCTCGCGCCAATAACATTCACAATATCAATTCTAGATGTATTAACTTGTAATTAATCAATTTCAAATGTTTTCTTTAAGTTTGTTGTTTTTTTTTTTTTTTGGTTTGTTTCCATCTTGTCAGTTCCATTCTCCAAGAATGTTTCGGTTCTAAAATGTTGAGATTCCATTCCGTATTTAACAAATTTACATTCTTCAATCGTTTGAAATGTTGTTGCGCATATTAATTCAATGTTTTTCGGGGGGAGACTTCAAATATCTTACCAAAAATATCCTAGCGATAATAGTTTGTTTTTTATATGTTAAAGGAAAACCTTCTATTTAACTGAATATAAATGGTTTTGCTAGGAGTAACATATAAAAATTTTCAATTTATGACTATAGTGCGTACTATAATATATATTCTTCGATAGATTGGAGGTGATGTTAAACCGTTTGGAAAATAATTCACCCCCGATAAATCGAATATACGGAAAAATTAGAAGTAATCTTGGAAAATGGCTTTTAGAAACACTATTTCTCAACTATACATATATACTATATCAATGTATATATGTAGTAGAGAAATAAGGAAGGAAGTATATATGGATAGAAAGAAAACTGAAACAAGATAAAATTTAATATAGATGTATCCCCTTGCAACCTATTAACTATTAAAGCCAAATAGATATTAACGGTACGGATTACTAAAGTTGAATATTTTATGTATGTTACCGCTATTCATAACCTTGTTTACTTGAGTTATATAAGAGATAGTATCAATCATCTGGGTATTCTTGTCTAATTCAATATTATACCTTGAAAACGACGAAATTGGATATTCTCATCTATGCAACTAAATTGCCATAATAAAATCTATCTTAATTAAACATATATGTTGTTATATGTAGACAATTTCAATATCAAACAATCCACAAGTAGCGTCTGCATTCAGCCACATTAACCAACGTTTTACGATAGAAATACATCGCTATTGATTTAGTAGTTTTCACCTTGTTTCGCAATTAACATAATCTCGAAAATGTGGCATTTGATAGAAATTTCGATCAAAATTCCTGTTCTTAATTATAAAGCCAACTTTGAATAAGGTATATCGAAATATAAATACCACTACTAGTACTAGCGCTCCACCATTACTACTTCTATTATTATTATTATTATTATTATTATTATTAGTACTCGTGTGTTACTGCCGCCGGAAAAATGTTTATTTATTACTCTGCCGTATAATGGAACACAATTGTTTCACATTTAATAGTCGACGGCAATGTGTTCGAGATAAACCAAAAACCACATCTCTTACCAAGTAATTTATAGAAATTGTAATTTATTGTACTGATTTTCAAGTCAGAAAGTGTTGTAGAGATAAAATTAATTATTACAAGGAATCTTAAGAATGATTACAAGCATAAGTAAAACTCAATAAGAAATTGAGGATAAAAAATTAGTGAGAATGAGTGAGAGAGAGAGAGAGAGATAGGAGGAAAAGGGAACAGCTTTGATAAAGATTGGAATATTTCAACTGTTCATGACAATTTGATACGCATATATTTCTGTATATTATAAAAAAAGGCTATGAATCTTATCGAAATTTCAATGAATAAGAAGAAAGTCCTACAGTTTAGAAGGGTTGGTAGCTTTCATTTGAACCATCCCACATATAAACAAACAAAATATGATTTTCGGAAATTATAATTAAATTAAAATTGACCTATGATCAATATATACCTACAACAGATTGTATTAATTAGTAGATAATAAAAATTTTGATATATGATAGGTGGTCATAATGGTCATTATGAAAATTATCTATAAAGGGCATATGTATACATTTGGAATGTATAAATTCATTAATTGACCTTTAGCCACATTTGGTTGAACCACAAACATAACTGGTAATAGTTGTTGACATATAATTTCCACGATGCATATCTCAATAAACCGAAACTAAATATGTAGATAGTACATTTCGATCAGAACCATATACGAATAAACTCATGACTGTAGCTCTCACATCCAATTCACCATCATTCAAAATTGTACTATGAACTTTTTGAATGTTTCCTGGCCTAGTCACTTGAAATGAACGACTTGGATGTGCAGTGTCGATTGAAATTATTATACTAGTCGTGAATCGTTGTTTTCTATACAGTATTTTTGATTGCTTGAGGTTTTAATCCTTTTTAATATTGGTATTTGCCACCTGCATGAATTTTGTTCTTGATCCCGTCTTTTTAATAGTCGACGTATTCTAGAAGCTTATCAAAGAACTTGGTTTACACCTCTCTCTCCAACAATCGTTTTTCTTCTGATCTCTCATCCTTGCACTCTATCTGTCTCTCTTACTCCTACCCCTCACTTTATCTATCTTGTGATCTTCCAAATCGTAACTCCTCACTCTTTATCTCTTTGTCTTTATTTTCTGAAAATTCAATTACATGAAGAAAATTACATGTGAATTCAATAATTCGTTACTAGCACTTTCCCCCAATGTTTTTAAGTAGAATCTGCAAACAATTTAGTCTAACTAGGAGACTATCCAAAGAATAATTTAACGTATAAATAGCTAGCTTTATTATTAGTAGTAAAAATTTCAATAATTAATATTGAGTAGTAATTCTTTTTTATTTTAAAATTAATATAACAAGTCGTTAATTTTTATTTAGAAAATTAAATAAATGATAATCACTATTGTTGGAGATTTGATTATAAACAGTAATTCCAACTTCATGAATAAAATATGACAATTTATATTTATGAATATTCAATTTATTTATAAAATTATTTTAGATAAAAATTAATCATCAGACATTGTTTCGCTACTTACTATTATAGGAATAGAGAAGAATTTGTTTCCGTTTCAATGTTACAAATAATAATGGAAAAAACGGAACAAACAAACTAAGATATAAAGGGGGCAAATAAAAACATACAAAATAATAAAGGGGCAACGAAGATTAAACAAATGTAGACTATAAAGGTATAGGTTTGGTAATTTACGCGAAGAGCAAATTCTTGGGATGATGGTAAAAGGCACAGACAAGTTGTAAGAGTACAATTTCCCGTTTTCCATTAGTGTAATTGCTAGAACTCGACCCTTAACTAGTACTGCCGTATTATCAATATAAGAACAGTGAAATATCGGTATATATACGTAGAAACAAATAACAGTCTTATATATGTTTACTTTTATTTTTAGTAAGGAACAATTCAAAATAATTCTTGCTGTACATTTTCAAATTCTTATCCAGTTGACAATTAACTTACGTAGAAAGTAGCGTTTTATTATCATTAAAATATTTCTTTTTCCATTTCTGTATAATATCTAAATTTATCATTTTACTTGTCTTTGTCGTTTATGACCGGAATAATTCATTAAAATATAAGCAATATAGTAATTTACTTGCAAATCTAATCCCATTCTCTCTCTCTCTCTCGCTCAGTTATTTCGCCTCTCCGGTATTAACTAATTAATAATTGTCGAGATAAATTTGCTAGATACAAGGGAATGATTTACTACATGTAATAAATACATATGCGGTATATATACCTATGTAAGTATATATAGTTGATTATAAATAAAAAATAATTATTTAACCGGAGAAATTAGATGGGGAAAAATTTCAATTAATTTTAAAATCTTTGAAAGATTTTATCCGTTTCGGGCCCAACTTTTAACTGAATTAAATCGAAAATTCTAAATATAGAAATATGATTTCAAACGAATATTCACCATTTTCTCATTTATTATGAATCAAAGTGCTCTTCTCTTCTGTTCAAGATCAGCCTATCCATATATTAATCTATCTTTGTTTCGCCTTCGCTTATACATCTATATGTATAATATGGAAAGGACCATGGTCTTGATCGGTCTCTGTACGATTCCCATGGCAAACATCTTTGTCATTTAATAAGTTAGTTTGAGGAAGTTTTGTGCACGAATGTTAGATGAAACTTTATGAAAACTGTCGTAAATTAATACAGCCCAATAATATTGGACAAATTCTGTAACTTACCAACCATCTTTGTTATTATTAATATTATTATTATTATTATTGTTAGTTCAATTACAGAACAATGGACCTATTCGAAATAATCTTGTTATAATTAGTCTTGATGGCAGTTTGTTTCAATGAATAGCCAAATTATTTGTAGAATAACTCAATCGTATAACATTACAAACCTATATAGTAGTACAGTTATTCACTATAATTCTCATTATTTAATTACGAATAAATTCACATAGCTTTTGTTGATGTTTTGTTGAATTAGTTTTGATGACAATCAAAGTTTATAAACGAAAAGTTTTAGTGGTTGGTTATAATTGTTATTGTGTCAATTTATATAACGAAATAGTAATTGTTGACTTGAAATTAATCGAATACATTATCTATCTATAATCATAATTAACAATTTGTGAAATTTACTGTATGTCTATATAGACAAATAGTTTGTTTAGTATTCAACATGTTTTAGTTCATCAATAATCCAAATAGAATGGTACTTATTTCAATAATCATGTAGATCAATTATGGGAATGGAAGATTTTTCTTCTAATTGTAAGAGAATCAAAGAAACTTTGATTTTTACTGAATTATATATTAGAAACGATTCAAGCTACAGCTACAGGTAGTATGGGGTGGTTGTATTAAATTTTAATGATCAGTAACCAACTTGGACTATAATATTTTCATGTGATTATTTCATTTCCCAACGCTTTTTATCCCAATTATGATTATCATTCGATTTGATCTCCAATATTTTATATCTATTCGTATAAATATTTATATATGTATAAATAAAATTTTATCGATATATTTTACTATATTAAAATTACATTTTAATAATAATTGTATTAGTGTGTATTAGTTTATACATTTATATTGGTCTGTCAATTAATATGTGCAATATTTAGAAGGATTTGCAATTTATCGATAATGGCTTTTCCATGTTCAAATAATTTTCACAATCAAGTTAGATATAGATCTGTGTGACAGATTTCGGGTATTCTAAAAATATATACATATATTATCATTACAAATTTTAAAAGTTATTGGTTGTTGTTGTTACTTTATTACATTTGATTTATTCCATTGAACCTATTAATTAGTGAATAACAGATGGAAACTAGGGTGACATACTATGCAAAATTTGTTCTTATGTGGTATTTAATAAAGCTATAGGTGGTTTTGTTTGGAGTTTTATAGATTTTATTCAATAATATATGATGAGTTGGATTACGTACTCCTTTTCTACTCTACAAATTTATGTTATTATTGAAAATCTCGCAAGTTATTGGTTTCCGTTTTTTTCTTCTCTCTTCTATATACACTTGATTTATTATTAATTCTAAAAAAAAATTTAATAAACGAATAACAAATGAGCAAAATAAAATTGCCCAATTCCTTATATTTAATTTTCAATTTACAAATAACGATATTGATATCATTCCAAAAAAAAATAAAAAAAAATCGAAATTTCCAAAGGGAAGAATTATCCTTTAATCTTTTCTATTTGGAACTGTATCCGGATTATATAGCCAGTTTAACATTCCTATATATAAAAAAATGGGGAATAAAATCAATTTGTTTATCTTTGCATGATATATTTATTGTTTAAAATTTAACAAAAAAAAATTCAATTAATATTTAGAATGTATCTTCGATAACAAATATAGTCTATATGTACGTTTACAGGATCTAGTTCTATTCAGTCAATTTATTCTTGAAATGTATTGTGTGTATTGAAACTAAATCAGTTTGATAGAAAAGATTCTTTTTAAATTATTCCAATAGTAAACGAGTCACTTGCAACAATTTTCACGATATCGATCGTTTACTAGACAAAATTTAATTATATGAGATTAAAATAGTACAATTTTAAAGTCTTATTACCGGTTTTGTGATTTAATTCAAATGATAAATCGAATCATCCTGTATAATATAAAGTCTTTGAATAATCAAAGTTTCACCAATTCTATAATAAGATATAATGAAACCTAAAAAAAAATTATATATTTTTGCATTGATTTATAGTAAAATTCAGCTTTAAAAGACGTAGAACAGAGAAAAAAGAGAACACATTATTATTATTATTATTATTATTGCACGTTTACTTTTCAAATAAAAATGAATTTCCAGCCGCAATTCAAACTTATATATACTTAGTATACAATTCTTATTTTATATATTTTGAGCTTTTATATTGCATTTTACAAGCTATCTTTCCCCGGAATAATAACAACTCTAATGTAAAATAATTGCAATATCATTTGTAATTTATAACAAAAGAAAAGTAAAATAAATTGTTAGTCATTAGTTTTATTTTAACAATTGACCTCGTTTAAAACTATAAAGAAATATAAGGAATCTCTAGTCTGTTTGTCTAAAATAATAATAATAATAATAATAATGATAATCTACCACAAATTCAAAATTCTAGTTAAAAAACATTGATTTTTGGTTCAGTTAGTTGCCAAAGACGTTTCTATCCGAAATAATAATTTGAATTGTGAATAATAATGGTAAAGATATAGATTTAGTACGGTCCTGTTTTGACTTAGGTTGGCTGCTAGTGTCATGTTGATGGACTATTGTGTGGTTACAATGGGTTTATCACGTTCTATTGTTGCCAATGTCTCTTTGTGTTGGCTTTTGAACGTTATGCAACATTTACTCTCTTGGACTTCCGATACAAATCATCTGTTATAGAATTACCGTCTTAAAGCCACCTTTATTTCAATTATTATATAATACAAAAATAAATAATTGATTTTATTAAGGAAAAAAAGGAAAAGAATTCTATCCACTTTTAATAATAGCAGTAAGATTATATTTCAATCAACTTGGATAAAGGTAACATTAATATTTCAAAAATAATTAATGTCTCCAATTCCACTGTTACGAAATTAAAAAGAAGTAGAATAATAATAAGAATATAAGGAAAAAATAAATAGAGACTGTGTCATTTCCTTTTTCCATCATTTTATAATGCAATAAAATTAGAGAAAAAGCAAAAGGAAAATATATAAATATATTATAATAGAAGGAATGGAAACAAATAATGCAAGACTTTTTTAATTTGAATGAAACGATATTATATGGGAGAGAAGAGGACCAACTGATGAGCGCATAAACTTCTTCAACTTCTTGAAACTGAAAAGGGGAAAATATCAGCTTCAATATAGTTAAGACAAGTGATCGTAATTAGTTATGCGATTCAATTATTATTCATGGTTTTGTTTTTTATTATTATTATTATTATTATTACGTATAATTTTTAATAAATTCGTTATGAAATTATCAAGTATCACTTTTAAAAGGTACTTCTATGTTTTAGAGATCAAATACAAATTTAATTTTAATATAGAAGTACTGTTGTGTTATTCGTTTTATTGGATTTAAATTAAGAAGGCTCTTTTTTCCAAGACGGCCCTAACGAATTTATTTATTAATAATAAATCTATTGAGTGCTAAGTCTTACCATGAGACTGTCATGAGCTTATTTGTTAATGCATCGATCACGCCCAATTTTAATACCTTCAAACATTATCCTAATTGTGAAACATACTCCCATTAATTCTTCGATACGTCTTTTGATTATATATAAAATTGAGACTCAAATTTAATTAACGATCAGTTATTATTCAAATACTTCTTATTAATCTTACACCTCTATGTTATACTTGATAAATCGTAATAGGTATGATTGTTGCGAATAATAAAAAATTGATTTTCGATATTATTAATATAAAAATTTCCATAAAAAAATTCGTAATAATAAAATTCCACACACATAGACCCACACAATATGCCACATAAGTGACAGTCAAAGATCAATCAAAACACATATGGCACAGAATCTTGTTGTAATAGAATTTTTTTCTTGTAGTCTTCGTCTTTCAATTTTCGATTTTATATTTTATGTAGATAAAAATCTTCAAATATCAATAAACTTTGAGCCTCTCGTAATATAAGGGGGGAAAGAAAATATATAAAAATACTACAATTGAAATTCTATATTATAGCATATTTTATTGTTAGTTTTGATTGAATCGACATCTTGGAACTGATAAAAGTTAAATAATGATAATAATGATTGAAATGAAAAAATTCAATCACATGACTAGCAGAAAACTTTTAAGATCAGGATAAAGATAGTTGAAAAATTGAATAAATTTATTTAAAAAGTCGTTTAATCATTCTAAAATTTGTTAAATATTCGAATAATTTAGTTGAATGGAACTGCCTGATTGTTACAAATTCTAGATCAAGATTATGTAAAATGATGAATTTATATAGAATCAACGTAATTGCCTATAAATTATGATTATTTGAACAATAACGGATCTATAGATAAAGATGGAGATTTTACGTAGAATAATAGTACAAATTTTAAATTAACACACAAATTTCCCGTTTATTTTATTAAATGAACCAGAAAAATGCGTCCAATTGATGAAGAAATGTCGTTTAATTTCAATGGATATTATTTTTGAAATTTCAATTTAGCTTGATTATTATACGAGGAGAGATCCAAAAATTATGATAATCGATATAAAACGTAGTCTTCTAGCAAATCGATACTCTTGGTCCATCTCTTCTTTAAAACACAAATAACTTTTGGAATGTCAGACAGCTGAAACTAGATCTTTTTTCACATTTTCGCCTGTGTGGGACGTGGATGGTCGCTCTTCACGATACTGATCATCTATGGATGTTCTATCCAGTTAAAACTTCTTGCGCCAGCATACAACTGTAGAATATGCAAGGGTACAGTTCCTCAATGTTTTGTTTGGCGTTGTATGTCGTTGTTTGACATTGTTTTCTAACAAAAGTATTTTTGACGACTCTGACTTCGTTTCTCTGTGTTGTTGTGGTGTTAATTCGCTGTCCGCTCGTTTTCAAATGAATGTAATTCCAAAATATATCGTTGTATTTAAGGGAATCTTTCACCAGTAAGTAGTATGAGCTTATGATCGCTACAGTCTTTGTTTTTAGATTTTTGCGACCACTAGAAATACCCGATTTTCCATACTTTCATATTAACCCCGTATAGCAATAGAATTTTATGAATTCCGGCTTTTCTCATTTATTTTATTAATTACAATCTATTATTATTATGTATATAGATATAGATCGTACGAATTATATAACGCAATATTCTCATTTATTATTATATTATTATTATCATTATTATTATTGTTATGCTATAACCGTAGTTGTTGTAAAATGGGAAATAAATTTATTCGGTTTTGTAAGTTCCAGCAGGCCGTAACGAATGGCCTTTCCTGATCCATGAAACGAACAAAACTGGACTTTACGTTTTACTCTCTCACTGATTTATATTTTCACCAGTTATTCTACTGTTAAAGCACATGAAAACTAAAAGAAAGATATCAAGTTTAATAGATGAGGATCAAATCCAAATACAAACTAATCGAAATTCTTGGCACATACAATTGTGAAAAATCCCAACTACTTTTATATAACAATAAATTATAGGAAATCCACTACTTCTACTACTACCACTACTACTACTACTATTATTATTATTATTACTCACTATTACTATGTTAGGTGGTCGTATTGTTGCACAAATTAGATAGAAAGTTTGAATTTAAACATATAGTCGAAGGACGACTGAACGAACAGATGCCTTTCAACATTGTATTATTGGATGTGAAAATCTTGTTATCACATATATTCTAGTTGGTGGAGTAGTAAGGAAGCTTTCTATATACATATGCATATATATATA
>JAZBGX010001200.1:0-20318 GCA_037414775.1 Zonitis immaculata
GTGGAATAACATGAGCTTTAATACTAGTGGGACAAAGACCACTGTAAATTCTATAGAAACAACAATTTTTTTAATAACTGTAACGTTTTTTTGAAATTTTCATATCAAACCATAAATTGCCATAAATATCAAGTATTTGTTTGATTTCTATAATGTCGATCTATGTATATATCCATTGTATCATTCCATATGTATATTTTTTGCAGTAAATCGAGTACATAACATGAACAATTGTCATTATATAGAGATCATATATTGTATAGAATAGCTTGACAAATGGAATCCAAATCAATAAATAACAGATTCAATTATTTATTTCATTATTAATAATAATAATAAAATCTAATGCGACAGATACATTATTATCGAAGTCTATAATAAATTGGTTTTTATTATAAACAATGGAAATCGTGATAACAAATCGAAACTCTTTGTTGCTTCATAGATCTTGACTACAAACAACAAAAGAAAATCTCTCACTTAATAAATGTACTTACTGGTATTGTTGATCTTCTTTATTGAAGGACATACTCGCCATAATCCAATACGAAAACTAATGGATGTAGTGAGTTGTGTGCCTTGCAATGTAATTGGCTCTTTTGTATAAAGCCAAGAACCGCTGACAAAGGCGATAAGTAAAGTAGCCAATGCTACAAGACCCCAGAGTACACCCAAACGGGATAGAGCACCTCTCGATTTGCAACACATATCACAAAAATTTTATACAGAAAGAAAAACAAAACCAAAAAAAAAACAACACCTCCACCAAAATTTTTTTTTAATCAATAAATAAAGACAATTATTTATATTGTTTCGTAACTATTTCAATAATAATAATAATAATAACACGAAATGTCTGTATTGAATCTAATATTGATATTATTTTATACATTTCAGTTTCATTATAGTTTCACTTGTTTATTGGAAAATAGTCGCCGATGGAAATTTGTGGAAAATATTTGGTGCATTTTCACAGTTTCCTGAAACATCCAAGAAAACAAAATTAGCTAAAACTTATTATTATTATTATTATTATTATTATTTGTCACTCATAATCAATTTGGTATACAGAAATTATGATGAGGAAATAGCTATTTGTTAAAATGACACTCCGAATAAAGCTCATAAATTCTCGGATTAAGAATCTGTAAAGTTAAACTTACTGTTTTGTACAGCATGGCATTAATAAATTTTAATATTATTAGAAAAATTATCAGTGGGAAAAATTTCTAAGGCTTATTCTTAATTATAGATTCGCTTTTAAATTGTTTTATTAGTTGAATATCGAAGCCAAACAAATTTAATTTGGAAAAAAAAAAGTAATTCTTTACAATCAAAGAACATATAACGACTTTTATAGGAATAACATGCAATAAAGTGAGTTCCAATTAATTCTGCATCCCCCTCCAAAAGTAATGAACAGGAAATATTTTATAGAATCGGTAAGTACTTCCTTTATAAATTGAACCGGTAAAGGGTGGATTTGTTCGATAGCGAGCCTTTTAAATCTCGCATGTTATATAAATATCGATAGATAGATAGTTGGTTGGTTTATCTCGATGTTAGCATGTATCAGATCACTACCGACTAATGGACTGTGTAATGCCGCCTCAATTACCACTCAAAGATTAATAGTTTTATTCGCATGTCCTACCCTTGTCTGCTATACTAACCCGCTGTCAACTACAACCAAAAAAAAAAAATTAGAAATAAAACAAAACTTTCAATATACCCACTCTATGTTGATTTAGTTTATTGTTCGGCGATCTCGAATATAAGTTTGAGTGTATGTATGGCTTTACAACATTGTACGCTTTCAATTGAACCGAGAACAAAAATTCAGTTGAAATAAACTGCGATAGTATCGAAATATTAATTTCAATATAAAATCGACTTACCCTATAATTTTTTTTAGATTTTATTATAAAGATTTATTGAAATCAATTAATCACAAGATATTTAGTTTAAGATTTTTGTATTAATTCAACCGGTATAAATAACGCGAAATATCCAAAACATTATCAACACACCATCAACAACAATGATGGAGCTGAACTGAAACAGCGAACGTCTCTAGTTGAGAATTTAAGCTTTACAATATACGAGAGAGAATCAGGAACATCCAATGCGCCGTCGCTTTACATTTCATTATCAATTATTTTTTAGTAGGCAATTTTTTTCTACACTAATTTCGATAATTACAGTGATTGAAAATATTGCCGATTATTCTTAATAATAATTGAATTTTTATTGATTGATCATAAGTAAATTGGAAGAGAGAGAGAGATTGTGATGGTATAACTGATGGTTAATCAAACTAGAAATTTGGCGTCCCACCAACGATTTGACACAGTATTGTCAAATTTAATGAACGGTTAAATGTTTATGAGTGTTTAATAATTAATGTGTCAAACACAAAAGTAATTAAGTTCTATTTAATATAATTGCAATATTATAATTATTTCGGACAAGTTTCTTGCTTTTATTTTCGAAATTAATTAAAACACAAATAGCAGGTGTTATTATATAATAATGGAGCAACAAGTTATATAACAGCAAATTTATGATTATATAATTGTGATTCTTGGAAATTGATAAGAAAATGTATCTATAATTCGAATAATTTCACTCTATACACGCATATTTTTATTATCTTGAAAATGTACTTTTCAGTAACTCCACCAATTTTCCGGAATATACTCGTAAATCCATATAAGCTTTATTTGAATAAAATGTTGAGTTACAAGAGAATAGAGAGAGAATAAATAGTTATCATTTTGAAAATATAAGCTTCTTGTCGCACACACAAAATTCACATACGTTAAATAATCTATATATAGATAAATAAATATAGAAGAAAAAAAGATGAAATAAACAGGGAGAACTTGGAAAAAGATAAGTTGCTTGAAGCAATCAGGCACATCTGGCTTGTCATTTCAACCATATATAAATAAATAGAATAATAAAATAGATATGTCATGTTGTACCAAAAAATACCCCAATCACTTGACTAAAACCATATTAAATGCAGTTGTTATTTCGAACAATATTTGCTTGACAAACAAAACGTTCTAAATATTTATTGGAAATATAATACTGTAGCTTGGAAATTTAAGAAGATTAATGAGTATATGTCGCATCTCCAACATTAATTCAACCCTATTCAATAATAATTAATAATTGATTGGATTATACTCAACGTGGTTGAGAGTGAACAACAAGTTTTATGTCGAACTATAAACTTCATTGTTTCAATAACATATTCGAAATTCTAATTTGTGCTCAATTCACTGCTTAGTTCGGATATAATTAAACTCATATTAAGAAACTAGACAAAAATATTCGCTATCTTTATTCAACTCTCAATGCTACATAGGAATTTTGCACTGGTTAGACAGAGATAAATCTCGACTTCTATAGAAGTAGCACCGGAATTGTGAACATGCGAATACGGCCCTGTTTGCTATCATGACGATTATTCGAGTTGCTAGACTAGTCACTATACATCTGTTACAATCGTATATAGTGTAAATTCCGCAAAATTGTGGAGAATATGTGTTTAAAATATTGGCATGATGCCCAATTTTCTTGGTAATGTATATCCTCGCGTTCAATCATTTTTCATTTGTTTTGTTTTGTTTTTTTTTTTATATATTTTGTTTGTATGCTATTTTTTTTCCTTTCTATATCCTTCAAGTAACATCTGGACCTGTTGTTGATTGTATTTTGGCAATACGTGCGAAGGCAATATAATATTCCTAAATAGCTTTTAGATGGAGGCATTTTACGAACATTCACTTATATATAATTAAGGTTATTGGTTTGGATCTTGAATTTGAGATGGAATGGAAAGGGACAATTTCCTTACCCCTCTTGTCAACTTACTATGTTGATATATATGTATATATAGTAAGTTGAAAGCTTTTGGTTTCATTTCAACAATCTTCCAGTTTGTTAGTGTTCGCGCTCGATTCACATATAAACGAGAATACACCTTCTCACGTATATCTATTCCTTATTGTTTAAGTCTAAAGTTTAGTAGAGCACTCTATTGGAAAATTTGTAAATACACTCTCTCTCTTAAAGGGATTCAAACCATTCTATTTATATTATAGCCGTATTTTCATCAACACTTAGGTATATATACAAGTTATTCGCAATAGTAGAAAACAGTAAAATGGCAATAATTCAAGCTTTATATGTACACCTACATTTTAGTTATTACCTTGACAAATTATGGCTCTATCCAGCTATATCTATATCTATATGTATAGTAATAAAGCCGCAATTATCTATGTTGAAAGTTTAATTTAATTGGAATATATTGAAAATGCCGTTGTTGTTGTTGTACATAAAGTTAATATGGTAGGTTTAATATCAAAGAAAGTTGATGAAATACGGCGATGGGTAATTTCCGGATCTGTCTTGTTCAGAGATTCCCGTTGTCCAATCGTTTCTATATTCTATTTAAAGTTTTGATTTGAAAAAGACGTTATAACGAACGTCAATTCAACATAATTTTTTTCATCGTCATATTCAAATATAAACAGCAATTTTCAAGCAAATAGCCATCTATCTAAATTCCAGCCTATCTCATTACTTGGAACTGAATAAAGATCTTCTCTGTTTTTATTCTCATAACACCCACAATTTCATAAAGTTGACTACAAAAAAAAAAAAAATGTAGTAGTTGCTATTTGTTCGCAGCTTGAAATGTGATTGTTAACAAAAAGCACGAAATTCAGGAATTCTACACTAGTGAAACAGGGAATATAATGGATTCTATGTAAAGGAGAATGTAAATTTTGTGATAGCACAATATCACACAATTTCATAACTCTTTGTTTAAGAACAAGACAAAAAGATGCGAAATATCTGTATCTAGATTGAGTCGTTGATTCTTCACAAAAAAAAAGGATAGGACATAGAAATTTAACACAAGCGAAACAAAGAACATAGAAATTCTATAGAAATAACACGTCAAATTTTATAATGAATTGTGATTGATTGTAAATGAGCATAGAACAGTATAGAACTACCCTTGATCGAACACCTACATGAAAAAAAGTGCACTTCCATTCTATTTCATAGAACTTCTAGAAAACGTACTATAGGAGCTTGGATGGATCCAAATGTTTGAGCCAACCTGAAACACTACCTTGGGGAGGTGCGGTGTACTGTGAGCTTCGCCTATGCGCTCTCTCAAATATGCATCTTCTATAGTCTCTGATCTTGACTTTGTTTCTCAAAATATCGACACTTGTGTTTTTTGTTGAGAAAAAAAATGTCCGCACAAAAGAGAAACATTTCTTGGGAATGAGGAATGAAGAAAGAGTTATTGTAGAGGTTTCTTGAGAGGATATTGTTGATGGACGTTTGGCTTCTTGACATGAATAGTGTATCCGCGTTTGCTCAATAGATAGAAGTTCGAGGAATTGGAAAGTATTCGGTCATGGGAGGTGTCCGTTGAGGAAAGTTCTACTGTGAATAGATATCGGTGAATTTTGTGTTGATTGGTCAATTGTGTAATCGCTGTATATTGAAATTCAAGAGACGATCACATAAAATGCAATGCATTTTCTAATTAGTGATTTCTTATGTATCTCTCGGGAATTATTCAATATCGCCTGCCTTTTATCATAATATTGAAACCTAAATAAAATAATAATAATAGTAAAGAACAACAATAGAACAGATAAAAAAAGGCAATTCAACTTTAGATCATTCTCTTTTCAATTCTATAAACCATTTCCTAAAAGCTTTTTTCCGCTACAATAATCATACGCTTACCAATAAAAAAAAGTATTTAAAAATTTTCCGTGCCAGTAACACATAATTTCATTTAATAATAATGAAAAATTCTGGAAGATATCCAGAATTTACGTTATTCCCTCCAATTTCTACACTTCATACACCATAACAAAAAATATTATTGTAATTATTGCCAAAAGGAACAAAGTATAATAAACATTTTTTACCGTAATGTAATAAACGTGTGCCTTATTCTATATTGTCGGGTGCACTGTTGCTGACACAACAAATGGTCTCTTCTATCATAATTTTCTTTTGAAGATGTAGGACATGATGGTGATATTTCCACTGGAAAACTAACAATTCAGCGGTTTTTTTTCCTTTGTTTTTTTCTCCCAACTATATATATCAGCTGTAATAATATCGCAAAAAACAACCACATTTATTCCATTAAAATTCACCCAATCTTACACGCACAAAATGTGTATAATAACATGGAATTATTAGAGAATTGTTGGAAAATCCAGTCGAAATTCAATGTGAAACGTGTTTTTGATATTAAATTGAGACATTTGTTGAGCCTTGATTGTTGTCGATTCATGTTCTATTATATTGGCGGTAGATAACACCCGAAAACCCAAAGGTAAATAGTCAACTAAGGATCGAAACGATACTATTAAAGGGTGGAATGTGGCAATTTTGGAATTTCACACATACAACAAACACCCAAATACCAACATGCTAGTTCGTTATTTATTTATCGAATATTTCTATAGAAATTAATTGAGTCAATTTTTGAAGGTCTCAATCAATTAATGAATAATATAATAAAATAATATATTTGAGTCGTTTTATTTTCATAACGGTATGGTTTAATTGAATTTTTTTAGCATCAAACCTAATCTGCGTCCGGTTGGAGAACATTAATTTTCCTGTAGCATTTGCACGAACTTCCAACCGACAAAAGAACCTTATTTTTATTTATTATACCTACTATACGAAACGTTTACAATAATTGATAATAATTTTCAAAATACAACACACGTTTATTATTATCAGAGATATAGCAATTGAGGTAGGGAGAAAAAAAACCGTGTAATTTTCCGATTTGTCTCTCTATATACGACTACACCAATATCGATAAAGATAAAATTCAATTTATAAAAACGAAATATTGGCTGACTGGTCAAGCGACATACACCTGAGACGACGAATCGAAGCCAATCTAATCATTTACCAAAAATCGATTCGTAATTATTAGATAATATAAAATGACAACAACAGAAATGAGAAAATTGAATCAAGTATAAAATTTGTCGATATTCTTTTCTATTAGATTTTATAGTTTTTATTTAGAAAGGAAATAACAATTTCCAACAGCAATTATTATTGTCCGAAGTATTCTCATTATATCCAACTTGACGCAATATTAAATAAATATAAAGGCAAAAAAAAACACATTTCCAGAGCTCTATTGTATTTTCAGTAGATTATAATTATATAATTGTCGAGTTCTATTTCAAAATGTATCTATTTATTTTATTATAAGAGTCCCTTTTATTGTTTAATTCACTCTTCGGCATTGTTATTCTATTTTATATCCTAAAAGTGGTTGAGTAATTCATTTTAGAATGGCTCAAAGGAGCAATTTTACTATCCAAATCCCATTTAATTTTCAATAGTTTCAACATATAGTAGATAAGAAATCGGTGATTATAAAACACAATTTTGATTGGTTCATTGGAGAGTTAATAAAATGGAGAAGTTATTTGCGAAAAATTATTTAAATTAATTTTTCTTTCTCTCACAAAAAAAGCAACTAACAGATGCATTATGTAATTTGAGTTATTCAAATTATGTTTTAAAATATCAAGTTTTAATGTGCACTCATAAAAGTTGATGTTTCAATGCATGTTATTAATTTAGTGAAAAATAGAGCTTTTGTAGAGAAAATAGGAGAAATAAAATACCACATCAGTTTGATGGAAAGCATAACGATTTGTTTGAATGAATGAATGAAATAAAACTCGACAGAATATATCGATTTCCCTTGTTATCGATCAAGAAATTATCCCTATATATTCGTTTGTTTTTCTTTACTTTGCTGCAAATTATTTGAGAATGTTGCAAGAAAAGTCTGACGACGCAGACATAATGAGAAAATAGAGAAGAGTAGAGCTGATACAAACGTTTTAAAATTATCGGGCTTTAAAGCTGGATAAGATTCTAATAAAGTTGAAAATTCATAAAATCGAAAAAAATTTAGAAAAATGGCGAAGGCGCCGGGCGAGGACAGAATAAATCCCAACAAATATTATAAATTGAAACAATATTCATTCAGAATTCTATTCTTAACATACATTGCGCTCTCGAAAATTTCTTAAATTTCGGGAACCAAAACTATGAATGATATGCGAATCAAAATAGGCGCAAAAAAAGTCCGGGCAAAATCACTACCTATTTTCTGGTGATTTTATCTCGTTAGGTTTCACCTTATAATAGAATCTTGGAGTAGCAGGTTGGTATAACGGTTTTTTCAAGAAAATTCTGACAATTGTGTTAGCAGAAATTGTCAGAGAACGCAGTAGAATTGATACAAACATGTCTGAATTATATAATATTGTAACTTCATTAGATGTAGATCAGTTGCAAAGAGGTCATATTTCAAAAATGATATAGAAACGTTGAAAAGCTTTAAAAGGGCTGATAATAACATTTTAGTAAAATGGTGGATGCGCCGGGCGAGCATAGGATTTCCGAATAAGAAGTTGGACGAATGGTTATGAGCACAAATAAATTTATGTTGTTTAGTTTAGAAAAGGTTTGATTTGAACGGAAATGTCGGAGTTGCCTGAAAAATTATGAAAATCCTTTCTAAATAATGTTCTAGTCAAAATTTCCATCAAACTGTCTATTTATTTTAAAGCCTACCCCAGACCCCTATCATTATATCTAGGGAGGGATGTTGCTTGATTTGTTTGACAGTTCTAACCAGTCATTGTTTCATGTAGTGGAACTAATATACAATAACTAAAATCACACAACATTACAAATTTAATGATCTGATGAATGAAATTCTATATTATATATGGATATATAGATAGATATTTTGTATTTTGAATTTACCAAAAAATGATTTAGATGTTTAGGAAAAACACATTTTATATACACACATATATCCATAAATCAGTCAAAAAATGTATAGTCTAGAAATTAATTATCAAGATTTATCACAACCCAACGTTGTTTTACGCTCAAAGTTTCAGTTTATATACTATAATCATTCTTTAAGTTGACTGATCCTTAATAGAGATAGTGCAATATCTATAACAATCTCTCATCTCTATTATTTTCTAAGATCTTTTTTCGATCAATTGTAGGAAAGTCTTATCTCTACTTTCCTTATATTCAATATTTCGAAGCTATATGCGTACGATTCGAATTACAACAGAAATCGAACCGTATTCATTCTCTATTGTGATTTGGATTGTATTACTAACGACAATCAAATTCCTCTGATTTTTGTTTTTGTTTTTTTATATAAACAAAGAAACAACGATCAATAGATATTTTCAATATGGTGTTTGAGCCAATTTGTTGATTTTTTTTCCCAACGAAATTCCCCACCTGCTGCTATCTGATCATGATGTTGTATTGACCTTTATTTTTTTTTTCTTCGAAGCACATCTATTTGGTGTACAATTTCAATTAAGCTGATGGTTTCTACATCAAAGCAATACAAGTACATCGTATCATTTTGACACCAACAATAAAACTACCGGAAGAATCTAATATACGATATAACCCAATCTTGTAAATTTCACAATAAATTCTGTTTAAATTAAATTATTTTGGCTTTTTGTCATTTGATTCTATAATCGTAAGAACCGTAGTAAATTAAAAATTAAAATAAAGGGAGAATATTGAATAAATTTAGAAGAGCTGTATAACGTTGAATGGTATTTGAAATTTGCAACATTGGAGATTATTGCTTTTACCTGAAAATAACGAATTTGTATGTCAATGAATAGATTTAATTAAACTCGAGATTTTTCGTGTTGGCATCTTTTTAATTTGGTTTATTTGATGTTGAGTATTGGCAGACTTTCTATACACAGACTATATCCACTTTCAATTTTCAATTTTATTTCGGATTGAACAGAAAAAAACTATTTATTACACGAAACTTGAAAGTCCTGTGGGTTCGTTGGGTGAATCAAATTTTAATTAGAGAACAGATTTTTTTCAAGTTGGTTGAGGAATAAATGCGAAAATTTACAGGCTCGGTCTTGGATGGGAAACTAATAGAATGTTCGCAATTTGAGCTATTTCTTACAAGCACAAAAAAAAATATATCGAATTGAACGCTTCTTTTGTAGTTCTTTGAAGCCAGCATATTATTCATCAAAAGTAAATCAAGATATACATTGAAAATTCTTAAAATTAGTTGAAGAGCAACGAGCCAGATCGAAATAGCAACGTACACTCTCACAAGTTGACAAATAGTTTTGAAATAATATCAGTCCAAGATTTGAAAATAAGCTCGAGAAAGGGGTGAAGAATTCGAGCAATAGATAACAAAACTAAGTAGAATAGATAATACCACAAATCAAGGAGTTAAAAATCCAAAACTCCTTAGGCCACCAGTAAGAAAAACTATCAGTGGACCATAAGCTGAGCAAGCTGAAGTTTCTGTAGAGCACTATTGTGCTCAGTAATTCAGCATGAAGACCAAGACATGGAACAAAAATAAAATGAATTTATCTCTATTTAATGGATAGAGATTCTAAGAGCGGACAGCCTGCATATTATTTTGTTGTATACAACTGACAGCTTCCAAATTTTAATTAAATAAAATATAGATATTTTAATTAAAAACATTTGCAATTCAACTGAGGATAGTTATCTATTTTCTATAAATTCTTTGCAATGCTATTTAGTATTATTACATCGAAGAGATTTGATTGTTGAACAATATGATTTCATGAAAATTGCCACTTCCTTTTCAGTTGCACTACATTAGTCGCAATCTGTTTTCAGTTATAGTTCTATTCAGACCATAGATAAGAGACTATCATAAATTTCTTGAGAATTACAACAATGGAGACAATAAAATGATGTGAATGTTCCATACGTGTTGAAAACTGTGGTAGATGCAATTTTAAAGAAAAATAAAACTTACAAAAATCGAGTAGTGATGAAAAATAAAACATAAATCAATTAATTAATTTTTTCAATTTAGATTCAATCAAATACAGGAATATCAATTAATTGAACGTTTTATTTACAATAGAAATAATTCCGACGTCCAATTTTTAGTTTAATTATTCGAAAATTAATTTGATTTAAATCAATGTCAGTTTTCGAAAATTTCAATATACTATTTGTTATCAAATACAGATGATTATTGTAAATTGAAAAACTATCAGGCCAATTGATTATATCATGGTTTTGTTCGATAATTCCTGACGTATTTAAATTACGATTAATATTCCATTTACCAACAGCGTCCAATGGTAAAATACCATAATAAATATGACCGAAACTATCACATATCATACCACCGGATTGGCCTTGTTTGCTACCTTCATCCGTAATAAAATCGTTTAAATTCTCAATATTGGAATTATTGCGATTTTTCAAAATTTTATTATTTATCGAATAGATATGGTAGGATGTTTGAGGCATAAAATAAAATTTCCGATCATGATCACAATCCGGTGCCAATGCAATACCATTGATATGGCCTAGATTTTTATTTTCGACACCTTGTGCTTGAAAAATAACAGCATCTTTATCACCATACATTGTACGATCTCTCAATTTCCATGCTTGATTTGTTGATCGATCGTAAACGAATATACCGGGATCGGATTGGGTTGTATCCGATATATAAGCAAAATCACCATCAACAACAATATCATTAAGGAAACATCGTAATGGACATAAATCGTTCGGTACGATAAAATTATTAATAATACGACCATTATTGTTCAAATCGAGTAATACGATTTTTGCGGGACAATTTGTTCTATTTGTAATACGACGTCCATCTAATACCCACATTATACCATTTTTATCAATTTCCATACTAAGGACATCATGTAATGCATTACAATCTTTATTAATATTCATCTGCCAGCTTGGATATGGCGTTAATATTGGATTTGTTCGATTCGATTGTAATGGAATTGATGCTAGAGTTATACGAGATTCTTTCTTTATACGAGGCAATGCCAAATAAATGATGTCTTTATAGATTTTTATGCCGGCTATTATATGACTAGTAGGTTGATAATTGAATTGTGGATTTTTTGTTGATGGTAATGTGAAATTTAGATAATTCCATTGAAATTCAACCGAAAATTTCGATGTATCACAATAATTAGAATCAATAACGATTGTTTTTATCAATAAAACCACAAACAACCACATTATTAATTCAAATAACACAAACACAACTCTTCAATATGTTAAACTGGACTAACTTGAAAATTATACATGGTTGTTTTAGTCTCAAGGTAGCATGTTTTACCTTTCATTCTCTACCAACAGGTGGTATTTGAAGGCAGGTGTTGAAATTTCCCAAGCTCATTCTATTCTATAACACATTTCCATTTGAACATTACTAACCCCTATATTGTTGACAGCAATTTTCCGAAAAACATTATAAAAAAATTATAAAAAATAATCGATGAAGATAAAAATTTTGAACCTCTGCGATAATCTAATACGAATTAACGATTATTTCTTTGGGGAGAGAATTGCGAAAAATCGAAAATTGTGTGATAAGAATCTATAATAAATTTTTGATGAAATTTGGCAATTTCGTGGAAAATTGAAATACTTATACGGAATAATTTCTTTCAAAGAGAAATTGTTAGAGTAGCGGAAAATTACGAAAATATGGAGAAAATGGAGCTATTAAATAAAATATCTCAGAAGCATATATAGAGTATCGTCTTTCACTAACAATAAGTTCAAAGGAAAATGCAAGAGTTTTGGAACGATTTGTTCGATAATTGGAAAATATTCAAAATAATAATAGTTTTTTAAAATTTACTTTGAAAATTGGAATTGAAATTTTTGAGGAAATATCTTTTAATTAGACAATTTCACTCACAAAAAAAATTAGATAAAAATATAGGTAGAGTCACTTCCTATTTCATTTAATTTTATCTCATTAGGTTACCTAATACGTATAGCAGGAATTAATTTTCATTATTAATTTAAAGAGAAATTTATTGTTCCAAAGGAAATTAAAGTCTAGTTATCTAATAATTATAATGAGAATTATAAGTACAGTGAAAAGACAATTATAGTTAAAAAGAAATTAACCCGGAACTGTATAATTTCGGATAAGCCCGAAATTCGGTCTCTAATTGTAGCGAATTTACGAAATTTATACCTAGCAAGTCCAGAAATTGGATTGATTTGATCTCAGAAGTGAGACTTCCGGCTTTTCATAGAATTTTACAAGAGTGTTGAAACTTTAGTTATTCTTGATACGTGTGCACAAAGATAGGGACTCTGACAGGCTTGAAGTGACGTCAGGAATCTGAGATTATAACCCATTCACAACAAGGCACACAAGAACTCCTAACTTTGCACATACGTATCGAACCATATTTTTGTAATATCAACTGTGTGGCAGGTGGTTTTGGGAGAAATCAAAAATCAATAATATTAAAATTGTTCAGTTGTATTAGAAATTTTTGTTGATATGACAAATGCTTCGGTATTATTTTATTGGTGCATTTTCGCACACGTGCGGCAATATAGAGACGAATAGATGCAGATAAAGAGACAAGAGTCACTTTTCTGCTTATGTGCGATGATAAACGACTAAAAAATATAAATCTTTCTCAGTAGCTCTCTGGTGTATCTGGCTTATATAATAGAATCATAAAATTTTTTAGGAAATTTGATTCTTCAATTTTTAGGAAAAATCAGTAGTTGCCCAAGTGTCATGACTTGAGAACAAGTTTCTCTCAGGTCGATGATATCAAGGTAAAAATATCAACTCAACTTTCCCGATGGGCATCTGACCCATGCTTATATTCTGCCATACTCCTTTGGGAGTATGGCAGAAAAATGTAAGTGCGTCTATTTTAAGGTTTAACAATGTAAAATATGTACATGCACAGTAGTTTACGGGAATAATTTAGAATAGCTGCAGTTTTCTTATAAAAATGGTGCGGATTTGTTTATTTATATGTTAGGAAGTAGAGACCCTAAAAATTAACAAGTAACCTAAACAAAAACTTTATTCTGAGTCTTGTTATTAAACCAATTTAAAAGAGCATCCCTAACAAATATGAAAATTTCAAATTTATATGATAATTTTTGGAATTAATACGATTTACATATTTTACATGAAAGTTCATTTATTATTCGAATGAATAGTTAACAAAATTTCAAATAATAATTATAAATTAACATTATTTGTGAAAATTTCGTGTATATCACATTTTAAATTATCCTAATATGCGATTTAAAGTCATGTTTTTGCTTTCAAAATTTTCCAGCAAGATCTCAAATTTGCGACAATTTTCTTAGTTTTTCGAAATATAACAACCACCCTCTGAATTATCGGGAAAAATCTAAATTATAGCGAAAAGTATTGAATTAGACTTTTACAAATTCTAAATAATTTCTGTTGTTTGTATTTAATTAGTGGTCTTTTATATATACATACTGTTTCGGTATTTTTACTCATTTCCGTGCCTGTGTAAATTAATTTTAGTTTTACTAGAACATGAAGAAGAAATAGAAGAATGATAAGATCTACATCCGTACAAACCACCAAGCGATCACGGTCTAATTTATAATTCATCTAAATTTAAACAACTTACGAGACCCTTGAATATATTTGTGTAAGGAAGTTTCTTGGTTTAATTTAGGAATTGTTTGTTGACGACCATACGCCGTCTTGCATATCATTAATGAAATTAAACTCAACTAAAGAAACAAAAAAAAAAAACAACATTCTATATGAACAAATTTTCAGATGCGTGGATATAATGTACTTTTTCAATATCAGATGTCTATTATTTTTTAATATTGTTCAATTTTAATCAACTTTTCTTTGTGTATGTATAAATGTGTGATTATTATACGGAAAATGTAATTTTTGGAAATTGCATTTCCATTAAATAAACCGGATTATGTATCATGTTTCAAGTAATGGGTGCTATATTTTCGTTTGATATTCTATCAGTAACATATACAAATATAAAAATCGATAAATGTACATGTATATATCGAATTCATATAGATATATATTTTGTTTCGTTTCAATAATAATATTTTCAATTCATCAAAAAATATTCCATGTCGTTTTTGATGTTCATATTTTTATATCCATAAACTTATTGGTTGTATATTTGTTTTTAAAATAACTACAGGTGCAGTTCTGTAATTGGAATATATTGCATAAATGGTTTCGTTCATCATTGATACACTTATTAAAAATATGTTTGATTTTATAATTTTATCGCGATGAACACTAGAAAACAGATTATATTATCGATTAATTAATCTCAGTCGGAGATTCATTTCTAATCATAGAATTAATCCTCTTGTTGCATTCCGATTACAAACTTTTATTAAGAATATACAGCGTTTTCCAAGCAAGCTAGAGCATGTTTCAAGTGCTGTTTGAATCTCACGCGACTCTAGTCCAATCTCATCTTTTCCTCTCCTACAAGTGTTATCTCACAAGTTTAGAGAGGGTTTTTAAAGGACGCAGATGGAAAGATTCGCTCCGACCATGTATCTCGAGATCCCAATTCTTCATAAGAAGCCCGTCTCTGGTAAAGCAAATCTGAACATGGGCTGTACATGAGCTTAACATATGGTCCAATTATTTTGCAAAGAAATCCAGATATTTCCAACACAGTACCCTATATAGATATTAGCTATTTTCACTACAGTTCTGAAATACTGAGGAACTAGTTCGATATTGGAAACGAAAGTGTGAATTCTAGAAATTTGCACTTAATCAGCTCCTAACTATCTGTGAACAGAGATCTCGAACCATGAGATGTAGTTCCGGATTAATTTTATGCGCGAATACTAAAGAGTCTTACTGCGCCTGCCCAGATGCTCGACGTTTGATCCGTGAGTAGCTTATTACTTATTAGCTATTGAATTGAATAAGCACCCATTTTGAAGCGCTAAAATATCAATAAAAATTGACAAATTTGGGGATCCACCACAAATTCGTTGTATAAGAAAGCATGCAGAGAATTTCTACATTTATGCATTTTATTGGAAAATTCGTTGATTTATAAAGAAAAAAATTCAATTATAAAAGCTAGAAAATTTCGACCATTCTACAAAAATTCCAATATTACGTTGGAACTATTCGAGAAATAGATTGAATAAGTTCTTCGGAAAGTTTTGAATTTTACAAATGCGTTCGTTTCCCGTCTGCTTTGATTTTTGACCGTTCTAAGCATCGAAACAAAACTCAAATAAATACAGAGAAGACGAGGAATAATTGAATTCGGACAATTTTCAATAATTTTATTTTAGTCTCATAGACAATAATCTCGTTGATAATGAGTCAATTATTTTCCAAAAATCGATTTGATGGCAATCGGGTGGAATTCCAAGACGAACTCAATTGACATCTTTCTTTACTTTTTTGTCAGATGCCTTGGAAAGAATATATTAATCGTATAGACTACTCTGTTTGAAAAATGAGGACTCTATATAGCTATTCAAAATAAATCACACTTTTCGAGAAATTTAACTCGAAATAATGATGAACGAAAAAATCGTTTGGTTCTTTTCTTTCTATAACACAATAAAGAATATGGTATAGTAATATTTTTTTCGAATTTTTCACGACAATCTCATCTATTTCCACACGTCACCTTTTTATGTTTTTCTTCCACAATATGAAAATAGAGTTCTTTTTTTGTTTTGTTTTTTTGTAACATGGTTTGCGACCACAATAGGGAATTGGAGAATTTTTAATCAATGCTATTAAATTAAGCTGGAAGCTTTTCGCCTGTCAGACAATTTCGTACGGTAATATCAATAAAAAATTCACCATTTGAATTAAATTATAATCTAGAATTTGTATTGTAGGTAGTCTTTTGATAAAATTTTTTTTTATTCCTGTAGTTCTATTCGATTAATAATTAGACAGAGAAGTGATAATTCATCGAAATAACTGTATTTAAGTTGTCTAGTTTGGGAATTTATCTCCTCGCTTTATAGGAGAGCTTGTGTGAAAAGCTAACAATTATTTGAGTCTTCAACAAAAATTATAACCAAACTCTACTGCTTTCTTTATTACTTTCAATTTTCTCTTTATTATTCTCAAAAAAATAGATATTTTCCTGCAATAAGTTTATTTTTAATTAAATCAAAAACTTTGGTAATTATTTGACCATTTTCTGTTGTTCTTGTTTTTTTGTTCAACTCTTATATGAGCTATTCTTTTATTCCAGCAACGTTTATATTTTCCAACTTGACAGTATATATATGTAGAAAAAAATGAAATAAAACCAGTCTCGCCAATCATAAGATTTTCTAGTTGAATTCATTTCGCCTTCAATAGTATATTTGAAATATGGTAATGCATTCGTTGTCTTTTTATTTTCGACAAAAGAATAAAGAACACATCTTGATTTTTGAATAAAAATCTACATCGATTTTATTCAAATCGAAATGATCTCACAAGTAGGTATGCTATAATATTATCTGATTGAATATCGAGAAACCTCATTAATTTCAAATACAAGCCAATGCAAGGAAGACAGGAAGAAAAAAGATGATATCCTTATTTATTTCATATCCTGACTGAACGATTTTCAATAAAAGCAATATGGTATTAAATATATTTATTTTTATTCATCGGCGATAGAATTGCGATATAAGAGCATTTTAATGGGAATTGTAAAAAATGATGGATTATCTTACAAATTTATAAATAATTGCTATATCTATATAGGCATTTTCTTTTTATGTTCAAGAGAGAGAAAATTTGAGAAAGTAAAATGAAAGTTTCAAAAGATGAGAGTTTGCGTTCAATTTGTGCAACTACTAGCTTTATGATTTGAGTCATTAATTGATTATGAAAAATCTCCAGTGAACATTATCAATTCGAAATCTTTAAATCGATAATTAACATCAACAAACTGTTGTTTATGAACTCGATAGAAACGGTAGTAGAGATGGTGTTTGAATTGACCTTAGGCTTGAAAGATAATCTAAAATGAAATAAAAATAATTTATCGACGAATTTGATTGCAACATAATTACAGTTAATTAACGAAAAATCAACACTGACATATTGAGAATGTAGAAGTTTTCCACCATAAATTAGTGAAAAGTGTGTCGAATTTTCTTTAGAAATTTCAACTCTTTTTAATTATCTTGCAACTGATTCTCGTTTAGAAACTGTGTCCAAATAGTATTCCCAATTTTTCTAAATTTCCTTTATTCCAAAGATTATCACTATGAGCTGGATCAGCGACCGAATTTTCGAACAAGTAATTTTTTGTCCAGACAAATTAAGATCATATGAAGACAAGAAAAACATTGTATTTTCAAATTTGCCGTGATTCTATAGAACAGAAAGTTCACCGAATTTTCCACGTTTCGCATATGGAAACAATTGAAAATTGCATTATCAATAATTCAAGAAAATCATTCCAATTGCGGATGAAAAATGTAGAAACTATAAATTGAGGTTTTCCCGCAATATTGTCTTTTAAATAAATAAATAGAGTTTTCTGAATTGGAAAATTCTCCGCAATTCCATCACATTCGAAACTTGTCTAGATTGAAATTGTAAAAAACAGAACGGTTTTCCGAAATTTTCTCAGAAAAAATTGATTATACCAATAGTAGAGTTCTATTGATAGATTTTTTTTTCTATGTAGAATTGGAATAAAAAAATTGTCAAACTCTACATTTCTATGTAAATCAGAAATGTTTACAGTTGGTGAATTCGAAATGCTTTCACCCATCAGTTGTCAAAAACAGCTTTGACTATCGTCACGAATATTTTCAAAAAAAAAAAATATATTTCAATTTTCTACATGACTTGAATTTCCCCACCGATATGACCAAAATTGTATTGTTTTGTAAAATTTAATAATGATGTTCGATGGAATTTACCGCCTCAGATTTTCCAATTTTAGTTGCTTTTTTTTACTATTGAAAATAAACAAGTTGGAAGTAGGTGTACTGAAATCGATGAAAATTGATGAAATGAGGATCCGTGGAAGACTACGTGGTTCGGATCACACTAAATTGACGGATGATAAAAGACATCGAAAATGTAACACATTTCAATAACTAATTTTTCCAAAAAAAAAAAAAAATGTGTGTTAGCTCTATTGAATTAAGAATTGTCCCACAAGTACCTTGAGTTAGATAAAGATAGCAAATGTTTTTATCATATTTTTGCGCAGATTTTGAAAATATCATATTTAAACCAATTAGAGTTTTAGTAATAATATGAACATAGTAATTTTGGAATAATTAATATAGAAAAAAAACTAAACAATTTCCACACACTTTTATATAACTTCTAAGTTACGCCAACCTGTCGAGGCTCGTTGATGACGGTGAGTTTGAGATAGAACTTGAAGCTCTATTCTATTCCACCGAATTATCCAAAATTTTAGGCAATGACGTAATTCTGGTGACATGGCGTTTTCGAAAAAACGATCATAATTTTTGTCTTATCGTTGAATTTTCTAGATTTCCGGCCACTCTGTATGAATCATTTCTTGAATTGTTCGTCAAGTTATAGAATGGGTAATCGAGCATATAATAATAATAAAAATAATAATGATAATAATACTGGTTTGACTATAAACGAGCAATTGTTGCTTGACTTTTCAATATTGTAAACAACAAAATGTTCACGTATAGTTAGGCGCTTTCAAAGGATTATATCCGGTTAGGAAAATCGGGTAGGATGTTCTTGACTATTTTCTTTATCTCTCTTTCTCTCTCTCTCTTTCTATGTAATCTCAGCTTTATATGTATATGGGGTAAATGTTATAATGTGATGTGCTCTTTTAGTATCGTAACAAAATTTGTAGCATTACTGTTATTATATAACAACAAGATTATATCGAGCAAGGTTCAATGGAGCGAATGGCTGATCACATTCTACGAAATTATAATAAGTAATTGGAATTTTTTTTCATCTCGAAACTCATCAAATTCTTGGTTTCTTTTATTTTATTAAATTTATTAGTTTACCCATGAAAAATTGATAATATGACTCAATTTATAAGATCTTGATACGAAAATTCTCAACTTTTCCTATACTTTGATCAAATTGGTTACAAATTCAAATAGAAATGTTCGAGTTTTCTTCATTTCCAATGCATTTTCACGACTCCAATATCCACATTTATTGAACGTCGGTTTTGAATTTTGAAGGAAATAGTGAATATAAGCTTCTTTTTCTCTTGTTATCTAAAAAAATATTTTTCATATCTGTATTTGAGATAGTTTTTTCGTAACTGCTTTATGAAAAATTCTTGTTTTCCGGTAATTTATCTTATCATTTTGCTTTGCTTCCAATA
>JAZBGX010001201.1:4137-20318 GCA_037414775.1 Zonitis immaculata
CCTACACACACACACACACACACATATACACACGTATATAATTTTCTTAGTTTTCGCTTGCAAACTTGTATGTAATTTTACTTTGAACAAAACATATAGAAATATAGAGTGGGTCATATAAAATGTTCATCGTAATTTCCATTCGAATTACCCAATTCAATTCAATATGGTCGATTGTAGTTTTCCATATATTGTTAATAATAATAATAATAATAATAATAAAGTTTTCGTTATTCTCAAAATACAAAATTATTATACATAGTTGAGTAAAATTTATTGAAGAATATATTAAATTCGTATAGGGGGTTGTGTGTGCTATAATATTAAGGGTTGTTAGTTTTAACTAGATAAAGAGAGTTTGTGGGGGTTGTGGGTGGTTGTAGTATAGGTGACGTTAATTTATTTCACGAACAGTAGTAGAGAGGATAATTTATATTAGCGCGAACGCCTCTAGGTGATGATAAGAGAAAGGAGCTCTCATATAATGTCAAACGAAAATTCCAACCCCCCTCCATCCCATCTCGAACCCTTAAAATATCGAGTAATGAGAAATATAAAAAAAAAAATTATAATTTTATTCGTAAAACTACCCCCAATTTAGAGAAACCACCCCTTTTATTATTAATTCGTCTATATATTGTTCAAATTTCTTATTCAGTAATTTGCCAAATTGACAAAAGCTGAAAATTAACGTTGAGCAATTTCTTGTACAAACGGAAGAAGATAGAAATTTCTATCAAATTCAACGGTGTGCTATATATACATATATACAGGGTTGAAACCACCCTCTAAATATCGCGGAGCAACATCCATCATATATATATATATGTATGAATAAGTAAAACTCGCGTAAAACTTGGACCAACTCTCTCTATATATACAAACTTCATATAATGTTCAAATTTTAATTAGTTTTGAGCAGAGTTCAAGAGTGGTGCGGGGTAGTTGTTCGTTTCTCTTCAACAAAACTCACCCCTTCCAATACCACTCCATCCAACAAACTTTGCCAATATTAAAACGGAAATTAAAAGATAAGAAAATATTAACGAACCGAACCAAATAAATTCCAACCCCTAAAAAGAATAAGGGATGAAGAACATTTTTATTTATAATTGTTTTATTCTCAACAAAACATTGTATAAATTCGTTAGTTTTGTCTTTAATATAGACATATAGAATTTAAAGAAGGGGGTTGGATTAGGAATCAACCCTTAAAATAATTCTATCTTAGATTTGTCCCTAATGTCTGTCGCATGAATTCTCGCCGCCTTTCAAACCACCACCACCACCACCACTGTCGTTGTTTGTTTTGTTTAATTGAATCGTTTCCTTGGGATCGAATCGATCACATTTTAAGGGTAGTTCGGTCATTTTGTGTTTTTTTTTTTTTAACGGTTATGTTAGCACAATACAAAATTAATCAAATAACTAAAAAATTTGTTTATCTATTTTTCCAGAACCGGCGCTATTAACATCAAATACAGCAAAACTACCCCTAAAAATGCAAAAAAAACACCAATCGGATCCGACAAATACAACAACAACTGAAATTTGATCAAATTCGACCCGATCTATATAAATGACAACCACCGGCTATGACAATTTACCTGATTATATATAGACAAGAAAAACAACCCCCGTCGAGAAAATTTTTTGAAGATCTACCACCTAATATTCAAGGTAGGGTGGTTTTTCTTGTTGTTGGTAATTTTAGTTTTATGGAAATTGGAAATTTCGATGGCACCAGATGGAAGCCCAAAAATCTAGTCAAAATTTTTTATCGAAAAATATGGAAGACTTCTAGAAAATAAGAAAAAAAAGAAAGAACGACTCGCTTTTCTCGAAGAAAATCGATTTTCACTGAATATTTTCGAGATTCTAAAGAAAGAAAATACGGTTTTCCAATTGGAGCGCTGAAATTACTCACTCCGCAATTTGTTATCGATTTTATTGAGGGAATTTAGACCGCAAAAATAGTGGAAAATGGAAAATTTCGAATGAATTCCAGACGTTCTTGAAGGAATTTTCACGACAACCGAGAAGTGTACAGCGAAGTTTTTTTGGCTAGGAATTTTCACATTTTCACGACACACACTGAGTGAAATTCCAAACATTTTCCCCCAAATAAGCAATTTTTATGGAATAATTCCAGGAGTGGTGACAATGAATTTTATGCAGAAATTTCGTAAAAATTGCACCCATCGGTTGCCAAAAATTCAGGAAAAACTGCTCTACCGATGAGCCCGAAACAAACAAACAAACAAAAAGAAAACTTCTTTTGTTTTCTTTTAATTTGAATTATTTATAGTTTTATTGGTTCGTTTCATGGTTCAATCATTCTCTTTTGTTTTTTTTCTCTCCTCCGACAGGTTTTGACGCGACCACAATGTGGACTTCTTTTTTTTTTCTCTAACTCCTGGTATCTACGAAAAAATTACACCAAACTGTCACCCATTCGATTATATCGAGCTGTTTATGATAAACAAAACAACATCTGGAATGGTTCCAACAACACAAACAATTGAATACGAAATTAGGTGAATATTTTGTTTTTTGGAGCAAATTTTTTTATATAACTACTCAATAAATTTCTTTCTAGACAATCAAGACTCTTGAGGGGAATTATACAAGAAACCCCCCACCACTATTCAAAAGAAACAAAAAAAATGGATCAATATAATGGTGGAAATTATTTTTGGGAAAATTCTTGGTACAACACACACACACACACACACACACACAATCGTAAAAGAGGGGAAGTCTCTACTCTACTCTAAGAGTAGTGAACAAATTCGTAACCTAGAAGGGGTGTAGAGGGGTGGCAGCCTAAGGAGGGTGTGGCTTAATGTAAGAAATCAATGATTCAGCCACCCCTGTTGTAAGAAGAATTCTGTGCGAGTTGGCTTTCTAATTGTGTATGGAATGGTGTTGTATGCCGTTTCTCTTGGTTACCGAAACACAAAAAAGGGGTGGTTGAAACTATATATATATATACATATATAGATAGATAGAGAGAAAAAAGGGTGGTTTTTGGAAAAAATCTAAACTCACCCTATGTCAATCGAAAAAAATCCAAATTTTCAATTTTATAAAAAAAAAAACCACCCCACTTTTGGTGCATAGAAATTCCACCCTTCAATATAGATATTTTAGGTAGAAATAATTTAGAAAAATTCACCCCGTTCGAAAGAAAATATAAGAAAATTTAATTTCATTTTAAGATATAAGACACACCCCTCGGATAGTTATATTAGGGAAAAGTTGGAAAAATTGAGACTTTCACCCCTTCAATTTCACAAAATGAAGAAAAAAAAAACAATTGAAAACAATATTCGTATAATTGAAGAAAATAAGGGTTGCACAAAGAAATTTTTACTTGAAAATCATTCATTTGTATGTAGGGGGTGGTAAAGAAAAACTCACCCTCTCGGAAAACTTTAATTTATCGATTTATTTCTATCGTTGTTGATAAATTCAATATTTAGCAAATTTTTTTGGATTAAAAAAAAAAAATAATTCTAAAACTTGGAAATAAAACAACCCTTAAATTGACGACTACAACTCAGCCCCTATAAAATTGCTAAACGAATTCTATAGAAATAGAGAAAGTGGAAATCTATAAATTTTGAGAAAATTTCATAATTTATATCCAAATGCTTGATTATAATTGGTCGAGACTTTATATTGTTGTGTCAAGGTCAAATATCTAGCCAATAATTTCGAATTACGTCCAAATGCTTGATTTTAATTGGTCGAGATTTTATGTCATCGTTTATTAGTTGAATGTTGATATCGGCGGGTTTTTTGAATTCTTTTTTAATTGTTCATTGCTAAGCTGAAAATCAATCATTTGTATGTAGGGGATGGTAAAGAAAAACTCACCCTCTCAGAAAACTTTTTTAATTTAATGATTTTTTTCTGTCCTTGTTTATAAATTCAATATTTTGCAAATTTTTTGGATTTAAAAAAAAAAAAAATTCAAAAACTTGGAAATAAAACAACCCTTAAATTGACGACTTCAACTCAGCCCCTATAAAATTGCAAAACAAATTCTATAGAAATAGAGAAAGTGGAAATCTATAAATTTTGAGAAAATTTCATAATTTAATTGTATAATAATAAGGGTAGTAAAATTGGAATTCAACCCTTAAATTTTCAAAGTTGCATTTCTTACAATTTTTAGTAGGTACTCGTAATGTAATCGTTTTTAATTCAATAATAGAGGGTGGTTTTGAAAACTCACCCCCTTTAAGAAAATCTAAGTTAATTTTTTCAAAATTAAAAAATTATTTATTTCAAGACAATACACCCCTCGAGTTCGTCTATAATTATATAACTATAAGTAAAAGTCACCCCTTTATCGTATAATTCATAAGTTAAATTACTAAAATGCCCCATTAATTTCCTACACTGATTTCTAACGTGAACATTAAGAAATGTTGTCGTCTCTCCCTCGCCGCGCACTTCTCACCTTAGAAATTTATGTTTGAAACCATGATTTATAAATTATATTACAAAATTTAATTATTTCAATGTAATAAAATCAACCCCTTAAAATATAAATTTATAAATTTATTCGAATTTTTGGAGAAGACAAAAAAAAAATCTCAAAATTCAAGAAAATATGCTCGGTATGTCGACTCTGAGATATTTAGGGGTTGTTTCCGCCTATACATATACAAATTTTAAGGGGCTGAAATTTTAAGAACCTTACCTAGCTTGGTACGAATTATTCGTCTACATCTATACATACATGAACGGTGTAAGTCAAGAACTAAATACCAAAACAAAACCACCCCCTACTACCCCATGCACACAATAAACTTTTGTTTACACACACACACATACATACACCCTTAAAATAACGTTCATTTATCTTAGCTTTTCCAAGGCACACATGATGAATAATACATTACAGCTCATCTTTCATTCTATGAATCTTAAATTTGCAACAAAGAAAATTATTACATCCCCTATTAATTATTTGAAAAAAACAAAAAAATTACAACCCTATTATTTTTTTTTACAAAAAATCTAGTTGCAACAAGTGGCTGTTGTTTTTATCCACCATTTAAACTACCCCCAAATTTAATTAAGGGGTTGGTCAACAGATTTTTCCAACTTTATGTAACACAGATTGATGACGAAAATGTGTATAAAGGGATTTCCGTAATTGTTAATTAAGTTGTACTAAAAAAAAAAAAAAACCACCACCACCACCACCACAACAATTTTGTTTTTAACACCCTTAATTTTCAATTTTATATAAATCGAGTGATTATACAGTTAGGGTAGTTCTAATTGTGACGAAATTAACGATTTAATAAATCAAAACGACAACAAAAATTCTCCCCAACTTGGAAAAAAAAAACAAAATAACATCAGTGACTCCCGACATTTTTAATTTTCTAATTATTCACTTTACTTAAAATTAGACTTAAGTTATAATTTAAGATTATTTAACAAAAAAAAAAAAAAATGTAATACACATACAACTGCTTTATTTTATAACAATTAGGTTTTTTTGTTTCTCGCCTTTAACTTAAGATTATTATTATTATTATCATTATTTTTTAATCATTAGTTAAATTATTTCTTTTAATAGTTAAGTTTGTATTTTTTAGTTATTTTTTATGTATTTGTGGTTTATTTCAATCAATAAAGGGATGAAATTTGATTTAAACTAGTTTTAATAATACTATTGGTCGATGAAAATTGACGCCATAAAGTAATTGGTCAATCTATGACCTTGAAGTGTACGACAACCAATCAATAACAAGCGCGCCAATTATATCGATTATTATTGGACATGAGTCGGCCTTGAACAGATTCGTAATTTTTCGACTCAATTTTCACCTAAATTTTCTACTGGAATCACTTACTGGTACACAACTTCCAAAGTAGGACTGGTGAGCAGAATCTCCAGAAAAAAAGTCATCTCATGTGACCTGAAGAGGCGTCACTTTTTTTTCAGCTCAACATAAAAAATAACTACAACTACTACCACAATAAATCACCTTACTGTATCACTCTAAGGTGAACCATTCAACTACGTGAGCTTCTCCAATGACACCTGAGTGACTTAAGTCTGCCACCTTCTGCGACTATTGCTCAGTTTATGACTTTCGAGTAATACGACAACCAATTAATATAAAGCGCGCCAATCATTGGACATAACTTGACCTTGAACAGCTGGCGCTTACCAATTAGAATTACAAAATTTTTTTTTTTTGTGACTCATTTCACAATCAAGTCCAACACTATTGGTTAATAAAATTGGCGTTATTAAGTAATTGGTCAATTAATAACCTTGAAACTTATAACAACCAATTGATGATAAGCGCGCCAAATATATTACAAATTATTGGACATGACTCGACCTTGAACGGATGACGCTACCCAATTAGACTAGAGCTATAGTTGTTGTTGTTCTTATGATTGTAATTTCGATTGATTTTCAATCGCTATATAGAAACTGTAACTATTTCTATATATATATATGTATAAACAGGCCCATACCTCTCCACCACACCCCTTACCCTTCAACTATTAATGTGATAATTAAGGAAGTGACGTTTAAGTGATGAGTGACATTAGAGTTCAGTTACGCCAAAACTATTATATTTAATCTTTAGTTAAAGTTAGTCTCTAGCTTAATGATTCGTTAACTCAAATTACGAAGGAATCTGCATCTATTCAACTTATATACATTAAGAAATAAAGAGGTGGGTTGAGGGTGGTTTTAGAAATATATGTATATATATCGAGAGAGAGAGAGAGAGGGTGGGTATTTATTGTATATATATATATAAAGGGGGGGTTGTAGGTTTCTTATACCTCATTTATTGTCTAGATTACATTTTGGATAGATTTCGTCAAATTCGTGCAACTGAACTTAAATTATCTATAAAGTCGAATAATGAGAAAATTGTATCAAGATAATAGATTTATCTAACAAGGGGTTGTTTTAAACTTTAAATAAACTATATAGATAGGATAGGAGGGTAGGTGGTGTTGATTGATAATAAATTATATCAATTAATTTCATAATACGATCAATCAATCAATTTATTGACAAACCCAACTCGAAATTAATGTTCGCCATTTAATTTCCCCTCCCCTCACATTCAATCATTAAGGGATGATTTTTTATCGATCTACAATCACTCGAATCTCTAAAAAAAATATTTTGTAATTTAAAATAGTTCCAAACAATAAAGTTAGATAGCGCCATCTAGTTGATCTATTGTCAAGTTTACGTATGTTTGTTTGTATAGAATGGTGTGCGACTTGGATATATTTACAGAAATCTCTAATTGATATGCTAATGAGTTTGAAGCTTAACTATTTCTAGATTTTTTTCTACTGTTTTAATAGAGAGAAAAAATTATCGAATTTAGAGATGGGTTTCTATTATAGTCCTCGATAATATTTATATAAAGTTTAATTTACAGTATTAGGGTAGAAGATGTGGGTAAACAAAGGAGTTCGCGGTAAATAGATAACGTTTCCTCATTGGTTGTCGTTAATAACTCTAAGATCCAAGGAGATGGTCGGAATTAATGAACTGCCACCCCTTTATCATCAACAAAACTGAAACTCCTACTACTACTACTACTACTACCACAAGCACGAATATTTTTTGTTTGAGATATCTTTGAACCACCCTTTCAAAACTATTATTATTATTTCATTCGTAGATTTTCCACCACCCCCCCCGTATATCTACACCCTTAAGACACATTTTGTACTGTTTTAGAAATCAAATGTGACATCTTCTAACTCATATTGTTGTTTTTCATACAATTTCCACCACTCATCGTTGATAAGAACCAAAATGGCGTTATCTCGATGATGAGAATGATAATTAAGGTGGAGCACAACATCAAGTTGCACTCTCATTATAAAATGAAGAACACGAACATATAGAAGACTTGTCTTTCAAATTTGTCATCTTAGAACATATAGAGAAGTAGTTGTAGTTGGAGATGAAGGGAGTTTTTGGGGAGTTGGTTGGTTTGATGTAGGGAAACTATCAAATTTAAGGTATGAGTCATATATATATATGTATACAACATATATAGTTATAATACGTCAGTAATTTTGTCAGGAGGCTGTCTTACATATAATTCTAAGCTTGAATTTCTAATAACAAAGACACATTTCAACAAATATATACGTATATTTGTAAATTTATACAACATTGATCAAATTTAAAAATGATACACCCGAGAGCTGATCGTGTCGATCTCATTTGCGCCAATTCAACTCACACTATTGATATTGATAACAATTTGATAAGATATTTTCTAGGTTCACATCCAAAAATGTTAAAATTTCATCATAGAGTCCTGCGGTAAAAGCTACACGGACCCACTTTGATTCGTATCTACATCCTCTCTCTCTCTCTCTTCATTTCTCATTTAACAAATCTCTCGGTATTTGTCTCACACTTTCTTTCTTTGCTCCATTTCTTCCCCTTGCTCATTACATGCTTTCTTCCTATTTCCATCTCTATCTAGCTCTCCCCATCTACCTGTATACTTTCCTCCTTTTCGCCTTCTCTTACTCACTCGATTATTTACACTTTCTCTTTCACCTGCCGCAAATTTCTCTACTCTCTCTCCTTTTTCCTCTCTGTTTCTTCCCATCTTTCTCTTTCGTGTCTCTCTCTCTCTCTTTCTTTGTTCCTCAACAAATTAGAGTTATTTGAATAAAAACGAAACGTTGGGATTGTAGAGTTAATGCCAAAATTTCATCTTAGAGCCTTGGCACAGTCTAACGGAGCCCCCCTTCTCTTTCTATCTCCCTCCCCAAATCTCTTTGTGTTTCTCTCGCTCTCCCTTGCTCCATTTCTTCTCATGACCATCCCTCTCTTTCTTCCTATTTCCTTCTTTTACTCCTCCATCTACCTATCTACTCACTGTCTCTTATCATCTCTCTCTTTCTCTCCAACATTATATGCACACGTAAAATTTAACCAGTGTAACCAGTGTAACTGTGAGGGTAATCGTAAAGTTAACTTCACATTTTCGAATTTTGATAACAAGCAAATTTTTGTCCTATCGTCGATAAGGATGATTATTTTTTTACACGTATACATTCAAACCAACCCTACTTGTATTGTCAATGTACAACCCTTAAAATTCCCATAAAAACTATAAGAAAACTGGTTAATAATGATGGAAAACTAGAAAATTCGAATTTCGATCAATGAAACAAGTTTTTCTAGTTCGTTGTGTTTATATCGAATTTCATTCACACGAGAATTGAGAATATAAGGGTTGATTTTGACCATTGGTCAATCTACTTTTATATTTACAGTTGAACTTGATTTTTTCTCAAGATTGATATTATTAGGGGGTTGTTTGACCGTTTCGAATATATATATATATATATAGATATATAGAAGTAGTCAACCATGATCCTATCTACCAGACAATTGTTATGTGAAGAATCCATGTGAAATGAGTATTTTCACGATTTTCACAACAACAACAAAAAATTACAACAGTGGAGGGGGCGTGTCGTCGAATTGGAACAATTTTTTTCGCTCTTATAATTACCATGTTAATTATCTACATGCAACCAGATTGGAAAAGATAGACGACTATTTCATGTATTCGCTTATAGTGAGTAAAAATTGTTCACGTAGACTATCCACAGCACAGACACAGGGTATTTAATTACTGGTAGAACGTAATTAGGTCACAAAACGATTTATTTGAATATATATAGTCTTCTTCGAAATTTTGGGCTCCGCACACATACGAGCACAATGTACATTGAAAAAACGTTAGGAATAAGGTGAAAGTGTATTGTTTTCAACTAAAATAGAGTCTGTGTCGGTGCTGTGGGAGCGTTTGGGTGCCTTATGATTCAATTCACAAAACTTATCTCTTATCCCTCCCCCTCACTCCCTATCCCTCTTTATATCTTCATCAATCGTCTCTCTTCCTCTCTCTCTCTCTCTCTTCATCTTTGCCCCACTCTATCTTTTTCTTTCTCTCTTTACTACTCTCTCTCTCTCTCTCGCAACCTATCCTTATGTAGCTATCTACCTCTATCTCTCTATCTCCCACCCGCACTATTTCCTTCTCTGTCGCACACTCTCACTACTTTTCCTTTACTCTCTTTCCTCCTCTATTTCCATCCTCACGCTATCTCATACCTCATCAACCTTTCTCCATATCTCCCTCTTCAAATCCAATTCCAAATCTTCTTCTCCCTTTCTCCATGTCTCTCCCCTTACCCAGCACATTTTCTTCTCCTATACCCTCTTCCTTAACCTGTCTCTCTATCTCCCAACATCCCCCTTCTCTCTCACTCTTTTACACTCTCTTTCCCTCTTTCCTGCTCTTATAGCTTCTCTCCCCCTCTATCTCTCTTGTGGTATATTCTTATTATAATTTTTTTTAATGTACATCATTTATCACTATACAGGATCATGTTGGGGAAAAAATAAAACTCACCCCTTCAAGAAAATTGCTGCTTTTTTTTAAATTAACAATAAAAAAACTAATTATAAGACTATTTATATCAATAAAATAAGATCAAACAACCCCGCGTCCCGTCTATATATAATTATGATGAAAACACCCCTTCATGAGTAAAATTGCATCACGTTGATGAGAAGCTTCAAATTTTTAGTTTAAATAAATAAAAATACATATTGATCATATACACAAAAAAAAATGTTTTTTCTGTATTAAATATATATATAAAAATAAGGGTTGCAAAATTAAATCCACAACCCCTTCTAAAAAAACTTTCATTTTATTCCTTAATTCAATATTTTATACCATTAGTTTGCCGTTTCTCAAATTTATTTATTCAAAAATAAATCATCCCTTATTCCTATATTACGATATAACATAATTTACCCCCTCAAAAGCATATATAGAGAGGAAAAATCATAAAAACAATTTATTGATTACAACAATAAAATTTGAGTAATTAAGGGTTGATAAATTGTAATTCATCCCTTAGCAATTAAACATTTAATCATTATAATTATGTACAAAGTTGTTATTTATTGTATTAAGGGATGGTTATCGGGAAAATAAAAATATAGCTCCATTAAGAAGATTTTTGTTATTTATTTTATTTTATTTTATTAAAATTATAGTGCTACAACGACAACTTGACTCATTGGCTCAATTTTCACAATTTTTACGTCAAATTCTTTATTATTTCAATAATTAAAAGTGTAATTGTAGGAATTCTGGAGCAATTTTTCAATGATATTCGATTAAAAATTAGTAATGCTCAATTGTACATATAAATCATAGTTGTAGGTATACATATATATATAAAATATGGTGGGAGTAATTAATTAAGGTGCTCAATTAATTAAATCATATAATAGCTACTTTGATGTTATAGACTTACTAAATGATATAATAACAAAAATAATAGTTAATACGACGTCAATTAAATTTAATGTTTAATATTTATAGAATAATAATAATAATATTTAAGGGGGTGTGTTATTTTAGGGGTTGGAAAATCGAGCAACACTTTTATAATCATTTTCACATATATTGTAATATTGAGTAAAACTGTTGTAAAATATTGAATTTATATATTCCATTATAATTGACATCCAGACAATTTGTACACTTGAGTAAGCATTTTTCAATAATTATTAAAAAAATAATAATAATGCTAATCATCTATGTTTAATGTTTATTCAAACAAAATACAAAAATTTTTGTAGCATTTCTATTGATCGAAAGCATTTTGTACACTCAACGCGTTTCTATTTCGATTAATTCCAAGGAATTTTCAAGTTTCTCGATTTTTGAAATGTACATAGTATTTTTATCAATTCAAACAATTTGTACATTTATATAAGCATTGAGACAAGATAGAAAAATGTACAAAAAGCAAATCCAAATCTCTCTATTATTCCAATTACATAATATTTAAGATGAAACCTTGATATTTACAAATGTACACTTTTGTAAGCATTCTTTATAAAAATCTTAATATTGATCTATTTAAATTAGTTTTTGTATTTAGAAAAAGAGAAATTAAATGCTGATCGAATGCGAATTACTTCACAAACTCACCACCATTACTTGAAACCATTCCCTTACCAAGCTAGACCCTTTTCTATAGTTTCAACCCCTATTTAATATAAAATACACAAACGCACACACACACACACATGCACATGTATAGGTATATACAAAGATATTCTCCCCCTATAAAAATCAAGCTGGAGGGCGTTACTAGAAAATGGCGTTTTGGTACTTCCTCCTTATATCCAATATTTCCTTGTCTCATGCATATTTAACAGGTGCCAGCTTCCTTCTCTTTTACCCAACAACCACCACCACTATCGTCGTCGTCTAGAAAACCAACCCCACTTCGTTTCTACGACGTGAATGATGATGATGATGACGACATCTCACTCCATCTTCCAAGACACAATCCATCTTTATCTTTAATTATAAAATTCAATATCTACTATCGCACTTTCTCCGGGAATTTCGTTTAACTTTCTATATACAACGAAAACCACCCCCGTACTCCGACCGTTATACACACAACCCTCTTCTTTCCATTTCGCTTACCCCTTATATTCTATACTGAATCACTATAGCTTGCAAAATGTTCAAATCTCTTTCTCACTCTCTCTCTCTCTCTCTCTCGTTCTCTCTTAAAGGTGGTTTTAGAGAGTTTTCTTTGTCTTTGTAATATAGTAGAATAGAGGCGAACTGAGATTCGCCCATTTTATATTATATTGATTTAAGATGGCGGTTGCAAAGCTACACATACATACATACACACCTATCTCTATCTCTAACATTATCAAATTATTCTACATAAGTTGAATAAAGATAGATATAGGGTTGTTATTGAAGAACTCTAAGATGCTTATAATGTGTGTATGTATATATATAGTTATAGAAAATGAGGGTTGAATTAAAGAGGGTGGTTTAGGTGTGTATAGAGGGATGATGGTAGTCATCGACTACTACTACTGCCACCATACATACATACATATATATATATATAGGTATAGCGGGCTTCCAGATTATTCAACCACGTTAAAGTTTTAGAATATATTAAAGCAGTAATCTCGAGTCACAGGAGTTGAATTTCCATGATGCTAAGTTAGATTAATACCTCCGAGAATTTACAATTTACGTGCCAGCGTCGTTATTTATGCCTGAAAGCGCTCTCTCCATATCTATCCCTCTTTCCATATTCTTAAGATGTTTGTGTAGGTATATATGTATGTATATGGAAGATTAAAGCATAAGTCAAGCTTGAAAACAACCACCATCAACATCTTATTAGCATTAAAAATTACGGATTTCTTCATTACAGCATCGTAAAATTCATAAAACAAAAAAATTTAATCTTAAAATCGAGAAATAAAAAACGCCATAAGCATGCTACAGCTATGCAAATATTTTCGATTAGTTGCAATAGTTTTAAAACAAATGCACAAGAGGACCAATTTGATGATAATAATACAAGATATTTGCATTTATATTGAATTATGACATCAATAATGTACATATATGTACATATATATATATATATATATATATATATGTATATAGAGAGAATGTTGTTTTGTGAGATGTAAAATGGCTAATATTTAGTTAAACTGACGGCCCCCACGACGGTTTACTTTACTCTTGTATATTGCCCCAAGTTGGTGGTGGTTTGTTGGTAATAGTCTTGGTGATGGTGGTGGTGGTGGTGATGTTTGTTTGTTTATTTCATAAGATGCAAGATGGTAGTCTATACATATATATATATATTTATGTAGATATATGTATATATAAAGACAAATTACAGATATTGTTTATTTAGAGTTGTGTATGGGAAATTTATTCTAATTTTGTTGTTACGCTTTAGCGTTACTGTTAACGCAACGTATAAGCATAGAAATCAATATTTGAGATGAGAATTAATGTTTAAAATTGAATATAATTCGGAATAAATCCAAATCTATGAGTATATACCCACAATATTACATGTTGAAAGCATTTTACAAAATGCTTACAATACGAAGCTTATCGAAAAGTGTAAAATATTATGCACACTTCTAATAAAAGTATATAGTTTTTTTTTTAATGAAAATTTATTATAAAATAAGTTGTTGATGTTATTTTGTATAAAGTGTCATTTTATATAAGCATCATTTTCATGTGTGTACATTTTAAAACAACATAATATACGTGAATAAATAGACAAGAAAAGAAAATATACCTTTTAATAATCGTTATATCGTTATTTTGTATAAAGTGTCATTTCAAATAAGCAATTTTTCCATGCTAAAATCTGTGTTAAATCGAATCAATGCTCAAAATTGAATATAATTCGGAATAAATCCAAATCTTTAAGTAACTATATGTAAAAAATTTGTATATACTTACAATTTTACAAAATGCTTACAATGCGAAACTTATCGAGAAGTGTGAAATATTTTGCACATTTCTAATAAACGTATATAGTTTTTTTTCAATGGAAATTTATCACGAAATAAGTTGTTGATGTTATTTTGTATAAAGTGTCATTTTATATAAGCATCATTTTCATGTATGTACATTTTAAAACAACATAATATATGTGAATAAATAGACAAGAAAAGAAAACATACCTTTTAATAATCGTTATATCGTTATTTTGTATAAAGTGTCATTCCAAATAAGCATTTTTTCTATGCTAAAATCTGTCTAAAATCGAATCAATGTTTAAAATTGAATATAATTCGGAATAAATCCAAATCTTTGAGTAACTATATGTAAAAAATTTGTATATACCTACAATTTTACAAAATGCTTACAATGCGAAACTTATCGAGAAGTGTGAAATATTTTGCACATTTACAATAAACGTATATAGTTTTTTTTATCGAAATTTATTATAAAATAAGTTGTTGATGTCATTTTGTATATAGTGTCATTTTATATAAGCATTATTTTCATGTATGTACATTTTAAAGCAACATAATATTTGTGAATCAATAAACAAGAAAAGAATAATAATCATTATATCGTTATTTTTTTATATAAGGTGTCATTTTGAATAAGCATTTCTTCCAATGCTGAAAATTGTGTAAAATATTACAAAAAATCCAAAAAAAAATTATATTTTTGGAAATTGACATTTCCGTGTTATCTGAGGCACTATCATAGACTTTATTTAAGTATTAATTTATACACCAAACTATAGAGTTGAGTCAGAATCTGTGTTAAGCGAGGTTGTTGTAAAAATACGATAATATAGCACGATTTTCAAACAATAATTTACACTAAAATACCGTGTTGATCGATGACTCTCAACTAAGTGATTTCCAAACCATTTATAACACTGTTATTTAGAAAACCGGACTTTTATAACACTGACTATATAGCTAAATTTTAATAGAACCGGAAGAATATTTCGGCAATTTCCAAATTTTCGTTCGTATCGCTTGAACGACAAAATTATAACTAAATATCTAATATATAAGACAAGTTTCTACCCTTATTTGGTGAATTCTATATATTTAAAAAAAAAAAAAAACTACCCCAATTATATTATTGTTATTATTTTCTTATCAATTCAATAAAATTATAACAAGTTTATCAAGTTATAAGTCTCGAATAATTGCGTCTACAATTTTCACACGATCCGCATTTCCAATACAATTTCTTGATTTTGACCATTGCCCACTATACTATCGTCCACTAGACACTTGCCCAACAACCCTTATTATTATTATTGAAATATAAAGCAACAAAAACCTGTTATCATTAGATTTCTTGGATTAATTTGAGAGAGCAAAAAAAAACAATAATCGACGGCATTAAATTAAAAAATAAAACCACCCCCTCTTATATCCACTTTCTAGTTATTATCAATAATAACTAATCGAACAGCATAAATCGATTGTAATTCAAATATAAATCAACCCCTAAAATTTATTCTAAATATTAAACAAATGAAAAACAATAAACGAAAATAAAACCATAGACATTAAGGCTCGGTATACACAGACGACGTATTTCCAACGTTTGTATAACGTACGTTATCTCTCTCTCTATCTTTGTACAAGTGTGGACGAGATGGAGATATTTATAATCTCGCTCGATCTTAAACATATAAAAAGACACAACTTAATACGGACGTTAGAAAGAACATAATTATAGTAGATGTACATTTGAGAGAGC
>JAZBGX010001202.1:0-20311 GCA_037414775.1 Zonitis immaculata
TAGCACGAACAATTTTTTTTTTGGTTTTTTGTTTTTTTTTTTTACTTACAACATGGTTATATTTTATATGCGTATTATATGAGGGTAATATGACACGTAAAATACAAGTATTTTAACTATATTGTTTTTTCTCGATTTATAAAGAGCACGGCACGGAAACTAGAAGAAAAATTATTTATAATTACATAGTATTACAATATTTCAGTCATTAGACTTAATTATATAATGTCATGAATCGTTTTCTAACAAAAGCCGCTTAATTATACATATAGAAATATGTTTATTTTGAAACCGTGAAAATATTCACGGTTGCTGACAAGCACCTGTAATCTTTTTCTTCTTTTCTTCCAACCAACTAAATTACATATTCATTCAATACTAATTATATTGATATTGCAAGAATAAAGTGATTCTTGTCATACTCATTAAAATGCGAAAAAAAAATAAAGTGTGATCTCATAGACAATTAAAAAAGTTGCAGAGCCGTAATTGAAAATTCTTCTAACTCGATTTTTATTACAATTTCAAATGATTTTTCAATAGCTCATAATTGAACTTAATGTGACCTGACTTAACTGTTGTTATAGTAAATAAATGAATTTTAGATAAGCATAATTGTGAATTTATGTAAATTGAGATTCAATTTATGCTCGACAAATGTCCGGTAAATTACAATTAACAGTTATTTTCTTAACTTGAGATTGGGAAAAGTCTTGATTGATACTGAACAAATCACTATATAAATCCAAAGAGCATTTTAATGCAGCTATATTCTTATCATACCTCAAGGGTATTATATTGTTTGTAACTTCCTACTATTACAATTCTAAAGTCTTTAACAAATCCATGTTGTTTTCTCCACAACAACAACAACAAAACTGTTGTGATAAAAACTTGTCCTCATACTTTACATAAAACAGCTTTCAAATGCAATTTAGAGTTGGAAATGTACTTTGAATTGTTTATTGTAGTATAAAATAATTTAAACGTGGTAATGGTCATTTCAACACTTTTCATTTTAGCTAACAAATTTTAATAGTTTAGAAAAAATAACAACCTCAATATCGGAATAAATACTGTGAATTTCGTGAATTACCACAGAAAATTGTGTTAATCAGTTGGAACTAATTTCAGTTTATTACAGAAGCCACTTAAATTAATAATAAATTAATATTCAACTCAACTAGTAGACGAGAAGAACGTGTAATTTATTAACTTTGCACTATCGGATGTTTATAGAATATAGAATCATTTATTAAGATAAACTGATCGAGTTCCTTACTATTGCCAGGTGTTTTAATAAAATCACAAACAAAACAAAACAAAAATTATAAGCTATTTGAAACTTATTAATTAATTTAAGCTCAGTTATTGTCGTCACATGAACTACTAGATTTGCTGTATCTAAATTATAAAGAAACAAAAACTAGAAGATAAACTTGTTGATGATTTGGATTTGACGACAAATTACTTATTGTGTTGGAAGTTATCGCCCATATTTTGATTTTGAATATGACGTACATATACATAGATCACAATGAGTGGAATCGTTTATTATATGATACGATCTAATAAAAATTCAGCTCAAGTCAACATAAAATTATGCAACTGGCAGTTTTCGTTGCATGTAAAATATTAACGATTAGTAGATAAAATATATGATGGTTAATTTGATACGACCGATATTTTATTGTCGGATTCATGTTATTTATTTTTATTATAATACACTAATCTGACTGAATTTCGATCGATATATATTATATTATATATTTCATCAAATTAGCTAAATATTATAGAATTGATAAATATTTTCAAAGTTTAATTAAATTTGATCAATAGTAAGAAGTAATAGAACAACAAGTTTATGATCATTAAAGTATAAAATTACTATATAACACCCCCGACAATTAAATTCGAGAGAGAACTAATTAATATTCCAAATGAACTAATTTCAGTTAGTAAATAACATGGTGAACGTGTTCCAATAAAATTTCCAACTACCATGAAACTATTATTTACCTATAAAATTACTATTATTCGTGGTAACGGATATTAGAAATAAGGGCAATTGTTTAATATTTGTTTGAATTGAGATAAACAAAGCAAAACACATTTATAATAAATTATACTCTCATAATGACAAAATGGTGGATGCGCCGGGCGAGTGGATTTGCTATAGTTTAGTTTTAACGATTGAAATTCGAACAAATGTCGTCTCCCGCTTTATATTTTTATTAGAGATTGAATCGGCTTATTTTTATTTAACAAAAAATCGAATTTGAATTTTTAATAAAGTTCTCTTTTACACAAATTCTCAATAGTATAAGGTAGAAATTTCGTTCGTATTAATAGACCAATTTATACTCTCATTACATTAAGTAATCTAAATGGATAAGATGTTGTAGGATCTCGTGAAGCATCGAGGGTCTTGTTAGTTTAGATAGTTTAGAGCGGCATGCGGTCAGGAACGTTGATTGTTGATTAGATTTACGTTAGAATGTTACGCATCTACTAAATTTTTATAATTTGTTATAAGACTATTCTAATTTGGAATTTTGCTCAAAATCATCAATTAAATTCTCTAACTAAACCCAAGATTTACGTTAATTTAATTAAATTTTCATCAGTCTAATTCCTTGGGTAATAATTAATTACTTTTTTTGTTTCATTTGTGTTTGTTCATTGAAAAATTACACCTGTATTAGAGAAGTTTCTTGTAAAACTTGATATTTATTTGAAATCGTGATCTTGAGTCGAACTGAATTTCTAGAGATCAAGTCTTTTTGCATTCAGTATTACGGGAAAAAATTCCATTTCATTTGAAAATTGTTTGAAATAAGAATCTGTATATAATTAGCTTTTTTTTTTGGCTTGAATATCGGTAAATAAATCAGCAAATTTCAACAACCATAAATTCACAAACGTCATCCGCTTTGACAAGAACATAAGAGGAAAACGAAGTAGGAATTATAAAACAAGTTGGAATGTTTTTAGATTAAATTTTTATTAAAAAAATCCTGCAACTTCTATACTTATACCATTTCCGAAGTCTTCTAGAAAAAATCTAAATTATTGAATAAAAAAGATTATTGTTAGAGTGTAAATATAAAATTAGGAAGAAAATGTGAACAAAATTTTTTTAGTTTTTGTCGATTAGGGAATAAGACTGGATTAAAAAATTTAGATAGCTTCAATTCAAACTTTTTAATTAGATTGCCAGAAACTTCAATCGCATATTATATTGGACCGTAGTTTTTTTCTTACTTACAAATTGTTTTCCAACGGGACATTAAAGTAAAGAAAATTGGACTAGAAATAGAAGAAATCGGATACTGAAATGTAGATTGTTCCAATTCGAGGAAGAAGACCGGAAATAACCGAATTAACGTGACATTTGATATATGGAAATTTTCTCGAATTCTAATCAGACTTGATTGCAAATTTCAACAATACTCGTTTTTGAACAATTAAAAAAAAATATCTAGAACAATCAATGATGATTAAGATTGTTTAAATTGCAAAAAATCCAAATGCAAATGAGCTACATAATTTTGATTGGCAAATTAACAACAGAGAAGTTTCCAAAGCTTCATATAAGTTGACTTGTAGTGAAAATAATTAATCATAATTTTAATATTCTATGAAAAAGTGGTTTATAAACTACAATAAATGAGGAAAAGTTAGTCCAAGTGTTTTTTATGAGTTCTGTTATATTATAGTAATGTGCAATTTTGAAGCTGCATTGCGCTTTTACTAACCACGACACCAAATATTCAGCTTTAATTAGTTAAATTTATGATATATTCCCGTACAGAATTACGAGTATTTAGTGAATGTTTTTAATGAAACTGGACGTATAAGAGTGGTGAATGAATTTATAATTTTTGGTATTAAATTCAATTGTAATCGACTAGAATTGTAAACGCAACGATGAATAAATGCGTCTTGCAAAATTCGAACCATTTAATTGTAGGTTTATGTAAATATATTGCGGGACTTCAACCGCATTATTACAAGGATTTACTTGTTTGGAAACATGGTTTAAATGTTTGTTGGATTCTCCACAATAAATCTAACAATGTGACTTATTAAAAAAAACAAAAAATAGTTTGATAAATTCAAAAACTTATTTATTGATTACTACTATGAATGGAAAATAATGATTCAAGTTTATCGAGTAATGTTGGATCATTTCGGACAATGGAAATCCAGTTATTGTAAGTTCAGTCCTTTAATATTACAAAGGTCGGATCGTAGGACTTTGTACGATTATCCGGAACAAAACTTCACTACTATCATCATTAAATTGTTGTGAAATGTTCACTATATACTTGTTAAAATACTTAGTTGAACTGAAATCTTATCTACCGCAGAATATACTCAAATTATTAAAGAACACTATTCGAGTCCACGAATTATCTAAATATATAGATGGGAAAATTTTATATATTTCTCACCAAGAAATTATCAGCTCAATAGTCTATTAATGGTGAATTTTCGAATGTTTATCGATCGAACCATCAACTTTATTAATTTATAAATTGTTGTTGTTGTTTTTTTATTTTGTTAGGGTCATTAGAGAAATAGGGTTGATTATAAAACAACACTTGGGGCCATTGTTTCCAAATAAATGGCAAAAACATGATATTTCAATTAATTAATTGTTTCAGGTAATAATAATGGTGGTGGAATAAGGTGGAGTACTCTGTGAACGTGAATAAATGTAAATAAGTGAAAATTATAATATCGCGTATACATAATTGAAGTATGCAAATCCATCTTGTTATATTAACCTATATGTATATAAATTTTGCCTAAATTACAACGTATTTCCACTTTAGAAGAAATGAGAACAAAACAATAAACAAAAACTATTGTCCTTCAAATATATACCTATATATATCTGAATATATAGAGAGCTAGAAAGCTCATTTCTCACATGCAGAACTGACATTGTCTAAATGGAGTTAATGTGTGGGGCTTCAGATCATTAGTCCTATATATTCTACAGGCCTCGTTAATATTTCAGTACGTACTTGTTTTGATTGTATATACCTGTAAATTTAATGGAAAACAGGTGGATGAGACGGAGATAGATCTGTTATTGAAAACATTCGACTAGAAATTGTATAACTCTGAAACAGACACGTTGCCAAACTGGATGGAAATTACATTGCATCGCTTACTAAACTCAATTCTTACCTGAGTGACTCAAATTTCCTAATTTTTATCAATTATCTCTGCTTTATGACTGTTGGAAGTATTCCATTGATTTTACTGAATAACAAGTCTTCAGGACTGCAACCCAATATTTAGAATAAATCTTTGAAATCACAGAGACTTTATTTCCAAATTTAAAATTATGATAAAAACTCAAATGTTACCAATTCAATGTTTCCCATTTCCGTATGGAACGATACGACTTTATTTTTTTGTTGGCTTCATCAATAATAGATACGATCAATATAGAAATGTTCTAAAGAAGCACACGATATAGAAATTCCAAATTATAAATTCAAAATATGAACACATCTATAGGTAATTTTAATTAACGAAAGGTGAAAATAAATATTAGTCGGTTGAATTTGAATTTCGTTCCATAAGCTGGAATTATTTGAGTTTTATGGAAAAGTTGTGGTTAAATATTAGAGTTTTCTCAAGTGAAATTTTGTAATAATTAGAATTACGTAAGTTTGTTGGAAAATTTGTCGAAAATTGTATAAAGTTCATTAATTAATCAATTTTCCACTCTATACAATATTGTCATTTTTTCTTTTTCTAAGCAAATTCGCTCAAATATTTCCTTTGCTTATTAAGCAAACAGAAAGGAACCATTAAGCGTGTTATAAGCTTTAATTTGATCGATTTGTTTATTATAATGAGTAAAAGAAAAATTGGCAATAATGATCAACGAAAATTGGAAATTCAACAATTCCGATATTATTTTCCATACGTGACCAAATTCCATCGGATTGAGGTTCAATAAAATAACAATCAAAAATCCAATATTTATTGTATTTATTGAAAAAAACAAGACAAACACATTTCAAATTTATTAAAGGAAACATCCATTCCATTGATAATATTTACATTATTTATTGTATTGTTTTACACTTGTTGTTTGATTAACAAAAATTTGGCCACTTCAATTAAACAATTCACAAATAAATTGTTGATTTTGTTTAATTATTTGTTAGTACAACACTATGTGAAATAACAAAATAATAATCACAATAACAATGTATCGATATAATTATTATATTTTCGGGAAATAGAATATTCATGGAATAACATGAATTAAAAATAAATATACAAAAATTTGCATGTTCGTAATTTATACAATATTTACATATTATAAACAATTGAATATCGAAATTCATTGAATTTGAAATAATTGCAATTCTTGTTCAACTGACTAGACTGTGAAAATATTTGCTTCGAAAACATTGTTTCGACAGTTGATCGAATATCAAGAGAAAAAATTCTCTCTTTCACAAAATTCCAAAACTCATGGACTTGTCCCATATAGATCGTGGTCGTCTATATTTAATTCTATTACCGATAATTAACAGACACCAATCGGAGATGGCCATTAATGTAAATGTTGAATATTATTTCAAAAGTTTCATACCAATAGTTAATTTCGAATTGAACAGTTAAAGAAAGAAATCATATCATAAATAATTCAATTTAAAACACAATTTCCTTCTTGTTAAATTAACCATTCATAATTTCAGAATTTAATTAAGAAGATTCGCAGCTGTAATGGTATTCCATTTGAGTTTGTCATTAATTTTTGGTACTCTTTACAAATTTCGAATATTATCTCGAAATAATATTTGACAAGATTTTATCAATTTTCTAATTACCAATTTTCAACAAAATATTGATTGAGAATAACGGAAATTAGGCAAGTCAAACGAGATAAATTTTCCCAAAACTTTAGAATGTTTTTTAGTTAGTGGAAAAGTTTTATTGTTACAAAACCATAACGACCACTACAAATTTCCTATTTCCATTGTCAAGTAGATGGCATAAAATTCATTACTTTGTATTAGGAATTCTTAATTTTCGTATATAAAAATCAACCTAGTGCAAAATTAATGAATACAATACAAAACTTTCACAACTCCTGCGATGATTGTTGAACTGGAATCTTTCGCAAATATGTTAGGCGAAGCTCGAACTAAAATCAGTATTCTAATAATAAAATTCGACCGAACAAATTGTCTTTGCCATCAAGGGGTAAATTATTCCTTTGTAGTTTGCACGGCAAATAGGACACAGATTAGAATCGTTCGAAATTAGTACAATTTTATAACACACAAATATTTGATGTGGTATAGTAAAAAAAATTTAATTTGTTTTTTGTATAACAATAAAAGTTTGAATGATTTGAGCGGAAATATACGACAACTATCAGTTGAAATTATTATTTATTCAGTGATATTAGTCTGTCTTCTATATAATCATCATTTAGATTGAATCGTAATTGGAATCTATTATTTTCTCATTCATTGTTGTTTGATAGAAGATTCATGCAATTTCTAGCAAGTAAATGGAAGATTTTTGCTAGAAATATATGAGATTTAAAGACAAATCCATGAGATTTTAGATTAGAATATTGAATATATGTATTAAAAAAAAAATATATGAATATTTAAACAATTTTAGAAAATTATTTCTATTACGGTTTTTGATATTTACAATAGAGATTTAAGCCGGCAACGGACGACGAGCGATAATATAATATATATTAATCGTACATAATACAGAAATAAGGCTCACTACTGTATTGCATGGAACGAAGCTATAATATTATATCTCTATATGTCGAGACCTCAGCGATATATTGAACGTTAGTAGAGAAATGCTCCCCGAGCGATAATTGATTATCATAACTATTTTCGATGTCCAAAACATGACGATAGAAATATGCAAACATAAAAATTAAGAGTTTGTACGACGCTGATCAGCTTTAAAAATAAATATTATATCCTATATCGCTCGTCGTCCGATCTGGGTTTAATATAATATAATATCATATTTCATTACGAAGCGAAGTTACTGTAATTTGTACGATATAATATATATTATATTATCGCTCGTGGTGTGCTCCCGGGCTTAAGGGTCGTTGTGTTAATTTTTCGGTTTCCAATTTTTTTTTTTTAATAATCTAAATTTTAATGGTGATATGTACAAATCTATCTATTTTTTACAAATAAAGTTTAATATTATACAATATAAATTGATCGTAATTAGATTAATTGTGAATTTATTTTAATAGTACCTTATTATGAGAACGATTTTCCAAATGTTGATCATATCAATATAACATTTATATATAAATAATTTAATTCATATTTGATATGTGTCTATCAACCAATTTTCGCATTGTCACTATTGATATAATCAGCTTTTGTTTCTGGATATTTCACTTATCAGTAATAATAAGACAAATTTTGTTACCTTCGAATCCAACTTGTTGATCTTATATCACGGATTTATCGTTTATAATAGTGAAAGATTTGACGAAAATCACTATAATTATATGTTATATAGTTTATAATAATAATTAATTATTATCGAGAATTGAACTAATATCGCTACGTTGGATTACACATTACCAAATATAAAACTATAACAAGTAGTAATGTAGCATGAGAGAGATGCGTAAAACAGCCATGTCCATGCATTGCTGCTGGATGTTCTCCTGGAACAAAAAATACACTCCTAGTAGTTGATGATAGGATTTTGCTTGTATTTTTTTGGTTTTATTCTGTTTGTCTCTAATCAAAAAGTCATTATTTACAGTAAAGGATAAAATTGTCGTTCGCTTGGAACATTAACGCAGGAAAAAAAATGGGGTTTTTTTGTAGAATTGATCGTTATTATGAGTCGGTGTTCAACACCTGCAATACGCCAAAGTATACACGAAGCTTTTTATAGTTTAATACCCAAATTGAGACTTACCAAGTCAGCTAATCATAATTGCAATCAGTACTTAGAATTATTCAAATGTAACACAATTTTCCAGTATCTTGCAAGAACCATCTTGTACTCTTTTATCATTTTGCTAAATTGTTTGAAACCATCGACTAATTTAACAATAGACCCAATGCTGTGGTAGCAAAAGTGAAGCCTGAAATGATGAGTGAATTCTAGCTCCCGGAGCTTAAAACTCTGTATTAAAGCAACGCATTCCAGCCTCACCCAATTATCGTCCCATACAACCACTCAAAACAGGCATCACTCTCGCTATGTGCAATATCAAGCTAGTTCCGGTCTATGGTTATTATATTTATTAATCTATGAGTGATACACATTGTATATATAAAGGAAAAATTGAGCATAAACAAATAAGTGTTCGATATTGCATTTAATAGGCCCGCAAAAGGGGTCTTTGTTGATTTTCTTAGTGGAACTACAAAACGCACCTGTTCCAAATCCTGTCCAATGAGTATTGTTTAATATTTGAAAATTAAACTAATTTAAATGTACAACAGGCGGTATTTCAGACGTTCAAAATATACCGGTTGTGAATTATGAAAGCTAATAAGTTTGCTCAATGAATTAATTTCTATTTTTTCGTGTAAATTCAAAATAATTCATATTATTGTAACTTTACTACATCAATATTATTCATTTATATTAAGCGACTGTTATCATATAGAAATTAGAAGTGAATTGAATGTGAGAACAGAATTAACAGATGTTGAGCGTATTTTTTTTGGGTTTCGAAACATTTTCAAATGGTTAGATTGGCCAAATTTTGAAGTTGGACCTTTAAATAACAAACAAATAATAAATTAACTATATATGAGTTGAAAGGGACAATTTTGATGTTATTGTTCTACAAATTACCACTGACGAGGGTTAGTTGATTTTAATAATTAAACGTCACGTGTTTTGCTTATTAATGGTAATAGATCTGTCATAATATATTACGACTTGTTATCATGATATATCCTAAGAAGTATCATATAGCAATTGTAAAGAGTTGGAAATTAGATAATAAAGTATTTTGTATACTCTGAGCCCAAGATGAGTCTCTAAATTCAACATCTAAATGAAGATCTACGTATACCGAGTTGTAACGAAATCGAACAGAAAAGCTTATACAATCTCATTTATTTTTGATAACTTTCTACGAAGTTGACCTGGACCTTGTAACAATTGACGATCTGTGAATATAATTTGGAATATTTACGTAGAGAAAGTGGAATAGCAAGCGAATATCATAGTTGATATGGTTAACCCATGGGAAATTCAAAACGTCCTATCTGGAAAATATCTTTACGCGATTTGAGTGGAAATGGTTCAAATTACTACCTTATGAATATAATTCTAAACATAAGAATACGTATGGGAATAGCAAATTATCAAGGTTGAGGAGAAAAAAAAATTATGTACGTTATTTGAAAGAAATTCGATGAACAAACGAACAATAGGAACTATTTGTTGGAATTTGTGAAATTTAAAGATTACCATGGGAAATTTCAATTCGAGAGATATCACTATTGCTCCAACAAATTACTCTAGAGATATGATAATTTGTACGGATTTTTTATATTAATTTTGATCGATTCTTTAAAAATTATCCAATGATAAGAATATTGCAGAACGGCAAGCTTTGGAAATTGAGTTAATTTATCGGTTATATAACTTTCTAAATCTTACGTCTTATAAATCAACGTTAACAAATAATTAAATTTGAAATTTTCAAAATTATACCAGTAAATTCCATTAGTCGTATTCGTGTTTGTTTATTGAACGATATCCATTTAACAAATTTCACTAAAAACATGATTACTGTATTATATAAACCCTAATGCGGTGAATATACGTTGAATTTATAGTTCCTTAAAAAGCAATTATCTTAATAACAAAGTCAGAGATAATTGTGACTATAAAATCAGTTTATTTTAATGTTTATTCACATTTTAGACGTTATGTGTGTATTTTGATGGTTGAAATTTTACATTTAATTACGGTTTTATATAAGTTTGATGAAAATTAACACTTAACTTATATTGAATCTAATTGTGTTTACTTAATGAAATTTTGATTGTTGGTTAATTACAGGATTGTAAAAGAGTTTCTATTAAACGTTTTTCTTTTAAGAAATCTTTTGATGGTTTTTGATATTAGAGAAAGGTATCTTTTATAAAGTAATTTTTCTTGTTTGCTTTCAACATTGCCAAACAACATCAAAGGATAGAATCTATGTATAAAATCCTTTACACTCGTCGTTTTAAATGAACTTGGATATTAACTGTGAGATCCCTACATGTTTCTAACTATTTAAAATGTAAACATACCGAATATCTACTATGTTGGGTATTGATTCAAGAATACTCTCCAATAAATCTATCTACTGATTTAAGCGAGAGTACTAAGCGCAATTCTAAATAAAAATAGTTTAAAGTTATTAATAAACGAGTGTGATTCGAAGAGTTTAGATAACTTTAAGTAAATTTATTTACTATACAGTTGACGTATTGCGGAATTTTGTTGGAAAACCAAGCAAGAGATAATACTCATTGTAGAGTCCATTCAGTGTTATCAGTAGCCCCCCAACAATCTATAAATTGTACTTATAATGTAAATTACATTATATTCCGTAGAGACAAAACCAAACAAAGCTTGTTGAGATGGTTCAACAATTGATAGACTTTATTCATCATCAATTTTAATGTGAATGCCACTTACCATTGAGAATATGTACTCTAACGCTAGCTGCATTAGCATTGGACGGCGTACATGTATATAGTCCGGAATCACTTTGCATAGCCTTTTGAATTAATAGTCGACTAGTGGTGATATGGCCCTTTTCAGTCACAAGACTGATACCACCACGTGGTGAATCAAAATTTATAACTTGAGTATTATGCGACCATAACATTGTTGGTGGCGGTTCAGGAGCAAAACGTACCAAACACGTCAAATTTATTGTTGAGTCCATATTGATGAATAAATCCGGACCACCCAATATCTCCGTTATAGGCTCTATAATAATAATAACAATAATCATAAAAAAATTTAATATAATATCATGAATTCAAATTAAGCAGTTGTGGTTCAATATCGTTATATTGTTATGGTTGAATTTTTATTTTAGATGGAAAAGCATAGAATTTTAACAATTGTATTCAAAGCACGGCTGCCTACCGTCATCAAGACCCCGTAACGAACTAGTTTGAGTTCAGAGTTCAGATCTGCCCCTCGGAGACTGTTTCGGCATGCGAAAGAGGTTCACTCATTAATTCAACGTGGTTGATACGACAGCTATGGGCTTAACGCATTAAAAATAAGCGACCAAACATGCCATCCATAATATAAAACGTCTATAGTCGAACTATATATATATATATATATATAGAAAAACATGTTCTAGATTGTTATTGGCATTGCAATAAGAAATTTTTAACTTTCCTAACGCCATTCGTTTTTAACAAAAGTCGATTCCAAGACGAATGTATTCATTGGAAAACTCGTTTATATATTGATTAGTTTTTGAGCTATCACACGTTTACTATCAAATTTGCAACGTATTTAAAACAGCTTACAGTTTCAGAGTTGGTATTGGATGAATCGATTCCCACAATTTCTTTTTCGATTATAAAAGTTTTATAAGAATCAATTTTCACTTCATATGAACAGAAATGATGAATGTTATTATGGTAGCTTATGGTGGTAGTTTTACCATCTTTAAAACAGTTACTACTTGTTGGATATAATAAATTTTCTCGACAAATTTGAAATCTCGAAATTTGTGAAATCTAACTTTTACAAATTGGATATAATACAATCTCTTATAAAAGACAATTCTACTAAACACGACCTGACTTTAATTCTAGTTAATGATATAGTTTTGGGCCCTTTGGTGTTTTGTCTGTATTTTAACGATAATTGTTCGAGATAAAGTTGGACAATTTCCATGAAAACTAGCAAACGACTTAGTGTTGTATATTAAGTTTAATCACTGAAAAATGCAAACTCTACACCGAATGCAACAATGCAATAATCTCTAAATTCTAGAATTATCTACACAAAGGATTAAAATTCCTATCTATGTTGTACAACATATGTTGGAGTTAAAGAAACTTATTCGATTTCATGGATTAAATCCGTTTGGTTGATTTTCAAAACATCTATCAATTACACAAAGCGCATCCAATCAATACGTAATATATGATGCTTTTATATGTATAATAGAAAATCTACTATTTCAAATGATATCGGTTTTTGTACTATATGGGAATAAATTGTATGTTTTATTCAGAAAGACCTAAATCTTGGCAATGTCCAGATTGAAATCAACTGCAATACAGCTTTGGCTCTTATATAGTTGCTTTGTTTCCCAAGCAATTCCAATTTGACGAATTTAATGTCATCTCATAGTTTTACTTGGAAATTTATCCAAATGGAAATTTTATTTGTTGGAATTTTAAAAACCCACTCACAAAACAAATAAAGAATCTTATTATTGGAAGAATAAACATCAGAAACTATAGAGAATCATCGTCAATCTAATTTATCCATCCAACAATTTCAGTTTTTACTGAAACATAGACAAATCGTATGCTAACAAAAAATACGAACATAAAAAAATCAACCAATTGAATTTCAGCCCCATATAGCACCCCTTCAATAATTTATTGTCTTGATTTGCTATAAAATAAAAGAACATAAATGAATGATCAGCAGATGAAGCTATTTTTCTGTAATTCTCAAGAATATTCTATGCTTTACAATAGTTTATAAGTTCCAATTTATATTCTAGAGAAATTCAATATTTTTATAATATTTCATTTTCCCAACATGAATTAGAAATAGATACATCGATCAGCGAGATATTGGGCTTGAACCCTTCCTATAAACTTATAGCAATCGCGTAGAAGCAGAATAAAAAAAAACTGCTGAATCAGAATCGATCTAACATCGACAAATCATAAAGCTTCGATTTGGATTAATTCAAGTCGAAATAGTAATTGATGTAGTAAAATCGAAACATTAAGTTTTTCTTAATGAAGGAAACTTTAATTCACGAGAATCTATGAATTTCAAGTAATTTTCATTCATCATTGCGAGCTTTCGGGTGTTTCTTTCTCATCCAAATAAACCATACAATGCATCCACAGATGCAACCATAACCATAACGTCGATCTAAAGCGACTCATACACGATACAAGTTGTTTTAATTTTTAATATTTGCTCTATAATTTTTCATATTATATTCTTTGAAAATGTCCAATTATTTTATTATACGTATAGTAACTTGCCAAGATAGATTGTTGTTATTAAGTTGGGAGACGAGCAATTTTGACCGTTTAGATAAAATTTATGTTCTTAAACTTCAAGTTACTCTTGATCTTTATAGATATTTTCAATCTTACCAATTTTATTTAACTTTTAATTATAGTTCAACTCAACGAATTTTACGAGACAAGTTTTTAATGCAAATAAAGACATGAATCTTGCCAGAATCTCCACCAACTTTACTACTTGTTTTAATTAAATTACAAATAAATTAATATTCCAATTTTTCATTCGGGGTTTCTTTTTTTTTGTTGTATTTTTAATTTGTTCCGTAGTCGTCTTTTATTTGAATCAATTCGAGCTCTTCTCTTTTTTTATGCGCATTTAAACGAATGTAAAGAAAATGAAAGATACGATTTTTTTTAAAAAACAAAACGTTTCTTTTCGTGTGCGCTTAAATTCCATTTAGGTTAATTAACATTAGAATGGAATCTTTTCTCTCAAATTGTACGCAATAAGATTATTGTCTTCAATTAACACGTTCTTCTTCTACAATTCAATGGGATCTTTTTTTTTTCTAAGAGTAAAATAACTTACCGACTATTGTTAGAAATACTGGATGTCCAACTGGAGGTGTTGTACTAATTTGACATTCATATATACCGCTATCTTTACGTTGCGGATAACGTATTCTTAATGTCCATTCTTCGGTATGTGGTGTATGGATAGCTTCAAATCGTTGATCTGATGTGTACGTATAACGACCTACTGTTAATAAATGAATATCTCGATGACGAACCCAAGATACCTGCAAGCAAAAATCGCCCTATAATTAATCACCGATCAATTTATAATTGGAAAAAAAGATTGTTCTAGATCTACTCAAATTATTGCTGAGTCATATTTGCAATTAAATAATCATTAAAATTGATTTGTGATCGATAATGTTTCTTTTACTTTTTTTTTGGCTCTAATAAAATGATTCCAACAATAGGTAGACACTGTTTTTTTTTTTTTTTAAATTGAGTAGTTCAGTTTATTGGTTTAAGCTTCAAAGAATCTATCAAGCTGAAAGTCTAGCTTGTTGCTGATTGAATCGTTGATCGATTCTTACGATTTTTGAACTGAGCAGAGATTTGTTCCATTAATTGATACACGTTAGCTATTATCACGTTAGTTCGCGGCATAATAAAACGAATTACGCCGGAAATTTGATAAAACATAGAAAATTATAGTGCAACAGTTATCGTTGTTTATAAAACTTTCTTGTTTAACTTTCATCTTGTTGGAATTTGTCGCTTTATTCTATTAATGTTGAAATTTTCACTTAGTTGTAATTTAAACTTATTGTAAATAGTTCATTGAGAATGGTTTTGGTGTTGAACGAAAATGAGAGATAATTTTACAAATTAAACTAACATTTGTTTTGTGTTTGTTGTTATTTTATCAATTAATGAAAATGTATTTAAATTGTGTGATAATTTGTGTTGGTTTGTTGAACTTATTTTGAATTTCCCATTTAAAATTCGTATAATTGCCTATGGCTGTATTTTGATTATCCTGTTATTATTTGATGGAAAATATTAAAGGCGTTGCTTCCACCAAAAGTAATGATAGTAGTAATTGGGAATCCAAAAAAAATCTCTTTTCAACTTCAAGTATTGCCAGCTTATTCGTTCACGCGATTTCTTTCAAGCTTCATATAGAGCTTGTTTGTAAAAAGCTCTTTCTAAATCCAAAAAAAAATAAATAAAAATAAAACTTGAACAACCTTTCTAATGTTTGCCGAATGTAACATGTGAAATGTTCAGATTTTATTGGGAGTGGTTGGTGACAACAAAGCATCAAAACAGAAAAAGCTGTAACGTTATCGATTACCAGGACTTTTCACTTAACCAAAATATGAATAGAAACTTAACTGATCTGTTTCCATTTTTTTTCTACATAAATCTAAAAATAGAAAACTTTATGTTGCAATAGTATGTGATAAAGGATCGTGGTAAATATCCAGAATATGTCACGGATGCAGGACCAAATCAACCGGAAGGATGTCTACCTTGCGGAAATTGTCGTTGATAGAGCACCTACCTTATCGAATAATGAAATCTTTTATTTGTTTCAATCCATTTGGGAATTGTTCATTCTCAACAATATCAATGTGAATATTGAATAGAAATATAGCAATATGACATCAATATACAATTTGTTTCAATATTCTGTATAGACTTTGATTTAAATTAAAATGATATATTAGCGTTGAACGATAAAAAAGGACAATTGTTTGAAATAAATACTTTCAACGATTTCGATTGAATGGAATGAATAAATGAATGTTTCTACTTTCCTTTCAAGCGAGCAATTTTTGTTTGGAAACGAAATAATTTTCTATTTCTTCCACATTCATCGATAATAAAAAAATTTCTATCGAAACAGATCGTATATATAAAAACTGCCAGTTTTTTTTTTCTACTCTCAATAAATAGAAAAGAAATTATATTCCTCTCGAGAGGAGATGCTTCATATCGCAAATTATTTTTGTCCTGATTGTTAAAGAGAAAAGATAATCCCGCTTGGGAGATAAGTCCATATTTTTTTTCCTCGAACAAATTTTTATAATAATAAAAAGATGACCGCAAATTGAATTTTTTGCAATATTACACCTCGCTGAAGTATAATAATTAGAAAATAGAATAATAAAGTGTAATAAAGCAGTCTTTTTAACGTTCATTATTTAGAATTTCCCAATTCACAAATGATTTTAGCAAATTTTATTACTTAGATAGAATCAATTTATTTTTTTATTTTTTAGCTAATTAAATTCTAATTTAAATCATCCGGAAGTAGACGGTTTATTCTACAAAAGCGTATATTTTATCTTTGTTGTTCACTTCATATTTAACAGGATATTACAACCAGCGGCATGATATTCTATTGACTTTTTATTCAATTCAAGCTCCAACTAGAACGCTCGCTCCTTATTCAACCAACATCTAAATTTTATTGTCCTATAACTAATTATTATATAGCTCGTTGGATAAAGAACTATACTGTTCTGATTAATTTATTCAAGGATAATAATTATTAATGCAATTAATTAAAAATGGTGTGGAAGATTACATAAAAATTTGTTTGTATATGCTTGCTTCTTCATTTTGTACAGATCGATTGTTTTTATATCTGATTTTATTTCATCAACTGTAGAGAAACTTGTTATGTGAAGTTTGGAATTTTTTATGAGCTGATGATTATAGAAGCAAGAAAAAGTTTAGATCGGCAATATTATTAAAATCAAAAAAAAAAAAAACAGAACAAATCGAAATTTGTAGAGATGCAAAGTTGAATTTGTTGGAATTAAAAAAGTTTTATTACTTAAGTTGATTTTGTGAGTTTCTCCTCTACATATGCACATATTTGTGATAAGCACAAGAATATCTCGATAAGAAAGGAATAAAGATTAACTTGATACCATTTCTTGTACGACACCACCTATGAATGTTGAAGAAAACGTAAACATTTGTTGAACTATCAAATCACTTTCCTTATGTAAGTTATGGTCTAGAACTGGATGCTCCCCAAGAGAGCCTATATATTCTTTCTTATTTATAGATTACTCCTGCTGTTGCAAAACAAATTCGTTTCGTTTCTGCTGTTTCATGGTCATCAATTAAATTTTATTTCGATATTGAATAGAGGCCAAAAAAGAAAAACTAAAGCAAATATATATATATATATATATATAAAAAAAAACGATGAATGTAAATTTTATTCGTATCATGGATTAGAATACATAATAAGAACATTGTATTCTACTCAAGAGAAAGAATGAGAATAAATAGTGAAAGGAGATAATAATGCTGATCATATGAATGGAAATTTTTGGTGGTATTAAGAATGAACAACTTCCATTGGAGAGTAAAAGTTTAGTAAAGCCTTTAATGAAGTAAGGCAAAAGCCAACAAAAACTGTTGACTAAATAAAACTTTTTTGTTGTTGTTATTGTTACTGTTTTTATAGTACAAATGAAAGTGAAAACTTTCATTATATAATGTGTCATTGCTAAAATTAACCACATCATGTCAGCAACAAATTTAACTATACAACAATAAAAAAATAATAATAAATTTTCGTATAGGAATATTGTAGAAGTTTCCACGATAAGTATTGGGAATAAAATGCGATTACGTGTGCAATTTGCATATTTTTCCCATTGACAATCACCATCAATTGCACCCAATAGAATTTATTTACAATGTTCTAAATATCGACTGTATACCGGAGAATTTTTCTGGTGACTCTTTTTTTTTTTTGTCTCTACGCCCAATCAATTCCGGAGCAATCAATTACCGGATAATTCCAGTCTGATTGTTCTGCTTATAACAGCTCTTTTCGATTAAATAAAAAATATTGTCCAGAATTTCGTTTTTATCAATTATTAAATAAATTTATTAATTTTGTTTCTATTTTATATTTATCTACAATATCTCGGATTTCTTTCGTTTATTATATAAAATCCATCTGCAATGCAGTGTTAGCGAAACTCACATCCAATGCATATCTCTCGGACCCTTCCAACTGTAAACATCTCATGAAAATTCAATATGATCGGAATGTTTACCATCATTATTGGACTACCATCGTATAACATCATCTAATATGCCGCGCTTACAGCGACACAATGTCGCATTATATAACCCATCTTCTAAGTTGACAGTTTATAATCAATCTGGAACATTTTCTTATAATATATATATACACCATTAAAGCTTTTTTCAATCAACGAATTTTCCATTATACGAGTGTACCTAGACTCTTCTCTTTAACTTTAGCAGTTCCTTTAATAAAGACGGTCCAAGTTACAAGAAAACCATCTAGTAAAATACATAAATAAAAGAGGGATTCACATGCTACTTGAATGGTAAGAATTCAATGCTCAAGCATCAAAATTTTCAGCTACAAATTTCAGAGGAGTCTTATCCATCTGTGAAAAAAATTTTCATAAGTGCGCCAAAAAACCGTTTTCTTCAAATGAAGCAACCTAATATAGAGGTTTTATGAAAATTTCATATTATAAAGGGTAATTTTCTAAATCTGCACAAAATATAAGTTTTGGTCTAATTAATCTTCCACATAACTAAACTTGTTTTTGTTCTTAGCAAGAAACTCGATGAAGATGCGGTAAGTGTGAGAAAACTATATGCTTTATGCTTATATGTTGTTGGTTCGTTTTATACTTATCTTTATATTTTCATTTTGTTTGACAAGCATTTGAAATTGGCAAGTTTAATTCATGCAAACAACCTCTCTCTCATAACTAAATTAAATTTTGATAAAGTGCTTCATTTATAATTGAAACAAATTTTTTCATTGATTCTATTTAGTTTGCGGCGTCTTCAATAGAATCAATCGAGCTCTTTCATACAATTTATCGATTTGAATTTAATAAAATATTGAATATATACGATAGAAGATTGGAAAAATTATTTCGTAGCAATTATAAATAATGATCACCACTATTCTGAGTTTACCAATCAATTTGTTGTAATAATAGCGTTGGAAGAGAGAGAGATAGTTGGTAGATTTTAGTGTTACGAAATTTGATGACATTCGTAAAGTAATATTAGTAAAACTCATTACAACGACATGTTATACAATTATGGTTTCAGATTGTGTAACTGAATTGGTAATTAAGACTAATTGGAAATGTTCATTTGAAATCAATAGCTAATTTTAGAAGTTTTAATTACAATAGTCTCAATGTAATTTCAGATTATTGTCGGATCGTATTTGAATTATCAAAATATTTATTTATAGAATTTTTGCAGTTTCCTTTCTTCCTTCGAGACTAAGTATACTCATAGAAAAAAAAAAAATGTCAAGTCAAGAGTCGCAAAACAGGAAATATGTTTATAGAGTCTGTTAACATCCTACTTTAGGGCATATCAACTTTATCAAACTATTATAAATTTCGCAATTCTAACATTTCTCCAATAAATCAGTATTTCGAACTCTTCCCCTATGATTATTTGGCATAACGCCAAGAAACTTACAA
>JAZBGX010001205.1:6185-20297 GCA_037414775.1 Zonitis immaculata
TCTAATTAGTTTCGGTTTATCGGATAATTCAATATCAACTTTAACGAATATTCTATTATCTGAATATGAAATTTCAAAAGCTGTTAGTTATTTACAATTTATAACAAAAAAGAAAACTGGCGATGCCGGTTTGTTGGCACGTCAAAGTTTACAAGATTTGAAGACAATCATTCATAATGTTGAATATTTCGGTGTTAATTTTGATGTTGTTATAGCACCTGGTATGACTTATAATGTTCAACAATATTCGGGTATGTTATGTCAATTTGTTTGTGAATTGAAAAAGAAACATAAACATCATGGTAATATGGAAGTATTAGCAGCTGGTGGACGTTACGATTCAATGATTATCGGCTATCGTAAAATATTGGAAGATGCAACAACAATTGATAAGAATATTAAACAATCAGCTGTTGGTATATCAATATCATTAGATAAATTAATTCAAGCTATACAAAAAGAACCAAACGATGATTTGCCGCAATTGAATTGTATTGATGTTGCTGTATGTTCGGTTGGTATTAAACCATTGTTGAAAGAAAAAACGAAAATTTTAACAAATTTATGGTCGCTCAATATCAATTCCATATTAATTGAAACAAACAATTTAGATGAGATATATGCACAATGTACCGAATTAAAAGTACCACATTTAATTATGTTGAAAGATAGTGAAAGGGGTATGGTGATTGTATCTAGTTGGGAACGTGATAAATTCCATGAGAAAAACATCAAAACTACTGAATTAGTTGATTATATGCAGCGAATTGTGAAACGATGGCGTCAAAATTCACAAGATACAATTATAACATCGAATAATCTATCGAAATCGGATAGTAGAAGTAATTATATTGAACATGAACCTAATGTGACTGTATTCTTTCTTACATTGGAAAAACTCTCAGCTAATGCAAGGAAACGCTATGAAATTCAAGTATATATACATATAGTATTTCTTTTTAATAAGTTTTCATTCAATTTCATTTAGATTTTATCACAACTGGATGGTTTATTCAAGAAATTAATAGGATACGTGGTAGTTTTGGGCTTAACAATCGAAGCAAATGTTTTAAAAACTGTAGCTACTTATTTAGAGTTTGATTCGGAAAGACAATATCAAGAATCTTTATCGATAATTATTGAAAAGTAAGTAATTCGATAAAATTACAATATTATGTATAAATTCACAATTTATATTAATTATAGACATCCACGACATAAAAAATATTTAAATGACGTATGTGATAAAATTTACGAACATAAAAATCAACGGATTAATCCATCAGTTGTTTTATTTAGTATTACAGATTCAATCTACAGATTGATTATTTAGGTGTTATTGGTTGTTTTTTTTTTAAATTATAAATAAAATTAACTATTTTTTAAACAGCTTTGTACTTCTGTTTTCACACATCTTATCCGTTTTAAATACAATTAAACATTACTTACAATCAATAATATTGTTCAAATAAAACCTAATTTGTTTAACCAAGAATATATGTTATATCAAAATTGACAAAACTTTTAAAATACAATCTTTTTTAATTTTTTTTTTGGATTATCGTCTTGAGATGAAAAAGCAAAAAATAATCAATAATTATAGCCACCTGTATACGAGCCCCATTGATTGTAGCCACTATAACTGCCTTGTGGATATTGCCAACCTTGATATTGATATTGATCACCACTTTGACCATACGAATAATTATATTGCCCAGTTTGGGAACTTGAATATTGATAAGATTGCGTTGTATTAGCGTAATTACCATAATTACCATATGAACTTGATTGTGACGATGTTGATGCAGACGTTTTACCTTTCTTGGCGGCTGCAGATGCATCACTATAAAAAAAAACATACAATTAGAAATAGATTATTATTATTATAGAATTAATTTAATACGTTTTCGATTCCTTCTTTTTGGCATTTTCTTTACTCAATTTGATGAATTTTTGATAATCCTCATAAGCTTTTTGAACAGATTGTATATCACTACCGAAATCTTCTAAATATTCTAATTTTCTTTGAGCAAACAAGATTTTCTGATCAGCATCGGCGGTTTCCTTTTCCAAAAACGAATCAATCAATTCTAAAATATTATTTTCAGTTACATTATCTTGTTGTAATGTTAAATCGATCAATTGTAAATATAGACGAGGATTGTTTGGATCTTTCGTTATAGCTGTTTTGAGAATTTCCAATGCTTTATCCATATTTTTAAGTACTTTCAATGTAAATCGTGAATATTTAATAGCAACATTACTTGATATCATCTTGTTTTTGGAATTGTTGATGTAATGTTCATATAATTGAGTACACTTTTCAAAATCGCTACGTCGGCGTTCTAAATTTATACGTCTATAAGCTACTTGCAATAGATTTGGTACAGATTTTTCTAAATTTACTAAAATTTCAGCGGCACGATTCGGATTATTTACATGTTCTTCGAACATTGCCCACTGTAAATGTAAACTTGGTTTTTTCAAATGATGAATTGTACAAGCCCGTTCGTAAACATCACGAATTCTCGATTCCAACTCTGGATCCTTTAGACTCTCCAAATAATGAACAAACTAAAACTCTTATTATTAAATACAGCCCATAAATAATAGCGCAATTATAAACTACCTTCAACCAAAACTCTTCATAAAGGGCACATGCAATTAAACATCGTTCGAACAAAACAACAATCCTAACTTGATCGCCTTGTTCAATTTCAAAATCTAAATATTCTTGCCAATTTTTGAGTTGACATCTTTCCAAAGGTTTCACATGGAAATAAGGTCGTTTTATCTGAAATCATGTAACCTCATATTGAATTTTTGTTCTCAACTTGATAAAAAAATATAATAAAAGTTATAGAATTAATTTTGATTATAGTCAGATGGCCCTTGCGAAATTCTTCAAAAGAATTCAGAATTACTTTATGTAGACACATAAAATAATCAAAAGCAAAATCATCATCAAAAAAACATAATTTGATCCTTTTTCCTTTTTAAAAGTCGAAAATGATTATTTATACTTACGCCTTCTTCAAAATTCCATCTGGCGGTTACTGCAGTGACTGTATTTTTATGGATTTTTCTTCTTATCGAAACGATACGTTCTCTAATAGATTTTGTTTCTTCATCTGTACTAATCACTTTACTACTGTCATCTTCACCAGGAGGTACATCTGTACTATCTTTATTATTATTATCGTTTGTTGTATTATTACTATCATGCTTCAACATATGTCGGACTTCTTTACGTAAAGCCAAGAATTCATCAACTTCAACCACTTTATTTGGTGGATTCGCTTGTATATGTTCTTGAAAACTGAAATGATGGGACAATAAATTATTGAATCTTAGAAAAGAAAGAAAATCACTTTTGAAAATGTGTATTATATCCTTGTGTTGGTGTTGTAAATAAACGATCATATATAGCAGTGACATGCTGTAGACGTTTGCCTTCCATTTCCCATTTTATATATGAATCCCATAAACGATCCGATCGGAATTCCAATCCACACGCAGAAATAGCACGTTCAAATTGTGATCGTATATATTCTTCATCATCTGGTTTTGATGTTTTAACGTAGGTCAGATAATGCAGCCACAAATCGACGGATAACGGAATCGCTTTCAATCCTCTCTCGAATACCTTTACAACAATAAATTAGACAAATATTTATAATCAATGTTGATGTGTATTTATTTGCTATAATATTTTTAATAATTTGAAAAAAAAAAAATTAGTTGCCATATTATTATGTCGTTACCTTGTTGGTTGGCTAGCAAAAAAATACACACCAAACTATTTTTATTTTTAATTATCCTGTAAAAGAAAAGATTATAGTCTACGTAATAATAATAATAATAATTAAAATGTTTAATCTAATGGAACGGTATCAGTGAATCTCACAAAACCCTATTATCACGTGGAAGTGTAATGTTTCTTACATTTTTTTTTTTTCACCACATCTTGGATTTGCGAAATTTTATCCAGCGATGCATGCCTCGCTGTATTGCGCCTTGATGATTCTTTTTTGAAAATATGAGGGGTGTGTTTTTTTTTTAAGATAGTACAATTTTGTCACTATTTATCATCATAACACAATTATACAACTTAAATAACATATAAAAATAATATACTACATTTAAAATTACAATCATAATAATAAATATTGTATTTTTCACTAAGTAATAGTAATAGTTATAATAATAATAATAAGAGATAGCAGCCTTGACGCCGAGCTGTGGGGATTGCAAAATAATTATGTGAGTGTATAAAGCATAACATGGGATATTCATTAATTGGTCATTAACGTACCTCTTCACATTTCTTTTTGTTGCCTTTCCGTTTCTCATAATCAGCATATTTCCTCCAATAACCATAGCAATATGGATAATGCGACAAAAATGCATCGTATGCCTCACGGGCCGCCTCCATATCATTCTAAATAAATAAATAAATATTTAATCATATTTATAAAGCAAAAAATGATAATAAAACGAACTTCTTGGTCCACATATTGTAAAAGATAAGTCCAACCGGTAAAATCGGTCGGATCATCATTGACGGCTTTCCAATATTTATCCAATTCAGGTAATTTTTTCGGTTTATTATTCTTGTCTTCCTCTTTAACTGCACTAGTGTCAGTTGCTACTTTTTTCGCTGGAACTTCACTTTCTGAGGTTGGTGAACCAGGATCATAATCACCTTCAGTTAATTTCCTTTTAGCACCTTCTTTTTTAACCAAAGGTAATTCATCTTCCGACACAACCTAATAAATAAAATCAAATAAATTATTGTTCTTTATTATTGTTATTTAATATTGTTTTTACTTCAGTGTCTGCAGGTAATTCAGCTCGTTTTGGTCCTGGTAATTCTTCATCAGACACCTCTTCAGTTTCTGGTACTTTAACAGCTTGTACTGTTGGCAATTCATCTTCTGAAATATTTTCAGCGTCCGGTTCGCCACTCTGTTGATCAACACTTACGGGTTTTTCAGACGATGTATGGTTAAAATCATTAGGATCTCCAATGCCATTCCCAAAATCTTTCGAATTATCAACCGATTCATCAGTTTCTTCAAACTTAATTTGATTACTTATAATATCGTTGGTGTCTGAATTTTCACAATTACTGAAATGCTACAAAATTCAATCATAATTTTATTAAACTTCCTTTATCAGTAAATAAAACTTACATCATCTTGTGAGACACTTTCATCATAAAATTCTGTTTTTATTGAAGTCTCAGTTGATTCACTTATAATTGGTTCGCTTTCACTTTCCATTTCATTCATTTCCTGATCCTGATTTGTCGCTGTTATTTGTTCAAAAAGTTTCTTTTTCGATCCATCTTCATCTTCTGATACTTCAGTTTCCAATGAAGTAGTCTTCTTTCGAGTCTTTTTTGGTGTTGATTTTGTAACTGGTGGTGTACGAACCACTTTACCAGACCGCGTTCGTCTAACTGCAAAATTGGAATCTTTTATAAATAATTAATTATTATAAATAAATAATTACTATTTTCTTCATTTATAGGTACTTCGTCAGTTTCCATTATAAACTATTCTAATCAATTTTTATTGATAAAACTAGTTATTTAGCTTGAATTTTCGAATTTATAACGAGAAATTGAGACCAACGCCGCTAACGAAACAAACTCGTTGAAGAAATATGGCGACAAAAAAAAAAGCTGCACAGTCGATAATACAGATCTCCACATATGTAAATCATAAATTAGCAGAAGAAAAATACAAAACGAAAAAATTATAATTCCATTGATGATTTTATTTGAAAAAAAAAAGAGAGAAGTTGTACATTAAAAAGCTCTAAATGATTCATAAATGTTAATTTTCAAAGTTTTATGTAATTTGGAGTTTTTAGTTTTGTAAGTGTGGTAGCCTTGTTTACCAAATGGTCGCCAGTTGCAAGTGTCAAGAGAAGGGTTATAATTTTTCACAAGAATTCAACAAATTTCCTGTTTTTATTTTTTTATTAGCAAAGGTGCATTCCACCTTATGTAAATAAAAAATATGTTCTCACTTCAAAACCAGAACCAGGTAAATTTCGATTATATCACATAAATAACGTAATGACTGGATATTTTCTAGGCTCTCGTAACCTTATCACAAATCTCAGCTATTATAACACCACGACACAATGCTTATTTGAATAAAAAACCACGCCACAACAAACCAAAAACTACAAGTAATATAATTTGTGATGATAGTTTTTTGGAGGCATTAAAAAATCTCGATCTATCATTCACTAAATATTTGAATGATAAACAATTGTTTGAGAGGAATTTCCTGAATAATTTTCATGTTTCCTATATATCGAATGAGAGTTTTTCCGAGAATAAGCGAGATTTCCTACATGCAAGTCCACATAAAGCTGCCCTACCTACGATATTTTTAGATAGAAAGGATCATGTTCTTATACCGCAAAGTTTTTATCAAAAATTTATACATAGTCTACGAAGAAAGAATCAATTTACGTTCGACATACAAATTAGAACATTTAAAACCGATCGTAGTATAAAATCGGATGAGAAACGCAATCCAAGTTTGAGTGTACGTTTGCGGAATGCATTTGGTTCGCAATCGCCAAATTCATTGGAAACAAAATTAGCCAAAGATCTATCATTGGGCAATGAAAAAATTAAAGATATATTAGTATCTTCCAATGTATCGGATGCTGAGAAACAAAGAATCAAAATTGCTTTTGCTGAAGGTTATCTTTTGGCAAACACGCCAGGCAGTCGTCCAAGTAAAGCTGTTAAATACCTCAAAGTTTTCCAGCAAGTTTTAACAATTGTCATATTCTTAGCGATTGTGATTAGTTTAATGATAAGCACGACAGGCTCAGTATTTCGGTATGTTTTAGATGAATTTATCTATTATCATCTAAAACAAATGTTTCCTGTTTTTCATTTGTTTTAGAATACAATTAGGTAATCAGGTAGAGGTCGATCCTGAGGAAATTCATGTGACTTTTGATGATGTAAAAGGTGCAGATGAAGCTAAACAAGAGCTGAAAGATGTTGTTGAATTTCTAAAAAACCCCGATAAATTCTCAAATTTAGGTGGTAAATTACCAAAAGGTGTCCTCTTAGTTGGACCACCTGGTACTGGTAAAACTCTATTGGCACGTGCTGTTGCTGGCGAAGCTGGTGTACCGTTCTATCATGCTGCTGGTCCAGAGTTTGATGAAATTTTAGTTGGACAAGGTGCTAGACGAGTTCGTGATTTGTTTAGTATGTCATTGATTTAATCAAATAAGTAGAAAAGTGTCATATAAGCTGGTTTATTTCTATTATTGTTTTAGAATCTGCAAAAGAGAAGGCGCCTTGTGTTATTTTCATTGATGAAATCGACTCGGTTGGTGCTAAACGAACAAATAGTGTCTTACATCCATATGCTAATCAAACAATAAATCAATTGTTGAGTGAAATGGATGGTTTCCACCAGAATGAGGGTGTAATTGTTTTGGGTGCAACAAATCGTCGCGATGATCTGGATCAAGCTTTATTAAGACCTGGACGCTTTGACGTCGAAGTTACAGTACCAACACCAGATTTTGTAGGACGTAAAGACATTTTAGGTTTATATTTAGGTAAAATTCTAGCGAAAGAAATCAATTTGGATTTGTTAGCACGTGGCACAACTGGTTTCACTGGTGCTGATTTAGAAAATATGGTTAATCAGGCTGCACTAAAGTATTGTTCTTTTTTTATCATTCGACTATTTTAATTGTTATTTGCATTTCATGATAGAGCTGCCATTGATGGTGCCGAATATGTTAGTATGAAATATTTGGAATCTGCACGCGATAAAATTTTAATGGGTCCTGAACGTAAATCACGTATACCAGATGAAGAAGCCAATTTAATAACAGCATATCATGAAGGTGGTCATGCTATTGTTGCTTATTACACAAAAGATAGTCATCCGTTACATAAAGTTACAATCATACCGCGTGGTCCTAGTTTAGGACATACGGCTTACATTCCTGAAAAAGAACGTTATCATGTTACTAAAGCTCAATTATTAGCTAGCATGGATATAATGATGGGTGGTCGTGCAGCAGAAGAATTAATTTTTGGCTCTGAAAAAATCACTTCCGGTAAATAAATATTTGTATATAATTAATTAGTAGAGTGTAAGTGATTTTGAATTCTTTCAGGCGCTAGCTCGGATTTAAAACAGGCAACATCAATAGCTACACATATGGTGAAAGATTGGGGCATGTCGGAGAAAGTTGGTCTACGAACTTTATCAGATCAATCAAAATTTCAGGGCGAACATTATGGACCGACAACAAGTGAACTAGTACGTACATTTCTATCATGTTTCAATCGATCCATTTCCAATAATAATAATTTGTAGATTGATGCTGAAATCAAACGAATATTAGCGGAAAGTTATGAACGTGCCAAATATATATTAAAACAACATGCTAAAGAACATCGAGCATTAGCTGAAGCTTTGATGAAATATGAAACATTAGATGCTGATGATATTAAAGCTATTATGGCCGATAAAACACCGAATATCGAGAAATCTTGAAAAACAAATGGAACGCATTCTCTACTATATACAAGTATTTGACAAAATTCAACAAAGCGACAGAAAAACAAATGCGTACAATTTAACACCATATTGTCGATTTCTTAATTTTTTTTGTCATTAAATTGTTACAAGAGTTATTGTACATATACATTAGATTATAAATTCAAGAACAGACATGGCAATTTAAGACTTGATTTTTTTTTTTTTTTCTTGGAACAACAACTACAAATTGTATAATAGTTGCAATATATCAGGTTTTTTTTTTCAATGTGTAGTTTCTCTATTGGAAGAAAGTTGAGATACTCATAGCATTAGGAATATGATAGCTGATGCAATGAGTTATAAGAAAATAAAACGATTGAAATTCCTGTTCATAAGTACAATTTTTCTATATAAACTTTCAATCGACCTTGTAGCATCCTTGTAGTTTTGACTATGATAAAGGCTTTAGAACAAATTGATTCATTTGGAGTTTGGAATCGAATTATTTAAATAATCTTTATTTTGGAAAAGGCAAAACCAGTCAGTTCTAATGGAATAATTAGGAACGGAGTACGGAGTATGCGTCAAAAATGTCAATTTTTGATGAAAATTCTCATTACAAATAAGTGTAGTTTTAATGAAAATAATAAATAATTATCGACAGATTTACAATTAAATTCTGTTGATAAGACGATTGCTATTCATTCACATAACACATGCTTGTATATAAGTAGGTATATATGATTTATATAAAATGAACGACAATTATTGAGTCATTGTTTCTGATCAGTATAAAGATCTACTTATGTATGTTCAATTATGTTTTCCTAATCATTTAGTAGATTGACGGCGAACTGTTGATCTAACCTATGTAAGTATCGATTTAATATTTAATTCAATTTCATTATTATCAACTAATACAAAACGTGCCACAAATTGCAGGTGATGGGCGGAAATAATAGCAAGAAATTAGCAGCAAAGTGTGCTTTTCTATCAAAAGATGAACAACTTATTGTTAGTAATTCGTTTCGATTGGCTAGCAAGAATTCAGAAAAAATCAAAGAAGAAGAATTAACAGTATACGCATTAGCAATAATTTGATTAAATTTTAACCTAACATTTTGAATTTTTTTATAATGTTGATAGAAATTATGGGGTAGTCAAATGGATCCCCGATTACTACAATATATCAATAATTATTTATTTGGTATTGGTGAGAATCGTATGCAAACCGTGGAACTTGAGAAATATGCCGAATTATATGTATTTTGTACTCGAGGTACTGTTGATGAGAAACTGAAAGTATTAATCATTTCTTTAGGACGTAAAGAAGAAGAATCGAATGATTTACCTTATATTCTAGTGAAAGAGGTATATAAGCATGTCCATTATTATTATTTTATAAATTAATCAATTTTGATTTTAGTATGTAGAAAGTATTGTTGCATCATATATGAAAATTCAAAAACTAAGCAATACGAAACAATACAACAGTTGGGTATCGAAAGGTTGTTTTGTATCAGCCCAGAATATTCAGCGACTTGCTGAAAGTTTAACACATCAATTAGCTACAGGTAGTAAAATAACACGTCGTGCATTAGAAATCTGGTTACAAGGTTCAACAATTCTAAGTCAGTTACTATTGTTTGTTTTCACCTATTTATATAACATATCGCAAAAAGACAAAGCCCAATCAACTGTAGGAGGCGGTACAACAAATGATAAATTATTAGATGATGACCAGTCACAGAGTCAACAAAATACCAACGTACAGAAAGATCGGCGTTCTTTATTACCATATTGTCGTGGTATCGATTTAATACCATCCTACCCTAGTATATTGGATTTCAATCAAATTGTATTCATCAATGCCAATCTACCACAACAATATCAATTAGCATGGAGATTTCTATTTAGTTCGGAAATACATGGTGAATCATTTTCAACATTAATTGGTCGTATTGTCGATCAAGGACCATCAATACTTGTATTGGAAGATTCTCATGGTTATATTTTTGGTGGTTTTGCACCAGCCAATTGGTCATTGGGTCCGAATTTCTTTGGTGATGATAGTAGTTTTTTATTTACATTAGCACCGAAGATGCGAATTTTCCCATCGACTGGATATAATACACATTTCCAATATTTAAATTTACACCAACAAACAATGCCAAATGGTTTAGTATGTTTCAATTGGAAATTTATGGATATAAGGAAAATGTTTTATTTATTTATTTATTTATTTCAATTTTAGGCAATGGGTGGACAGCATGATTATTACGGTTTGTGGATAGATAGCGAATACGGTACTGGAATTTCATCGGAATCTTGTACAACATATTCTCATTATCAACAAATGTCGCATTTGAAAAGGTTTGAATTCAATCATTTAGAAGTTTGGAGTCTAGGACAACCTACCATACTAACTCACAGACAGTCACGAATTAGCGTTCTAGATAGAAGTATCGAAAGTCAGACAATGTTAAAAATCGCTGGACGTACTATATACAGTGAAGGACTAAGAGATGGATCAATTTAGGGGGTAGAAAAAATACAAATAGGGAAGACAAAGAAACTTGACGATAATGGATTTCTCTCCGAATTATCATCTACGCTATTAAATTGCCTTACATGTAAAAACACTGACACAACACATATAAATGCGAACAAGTATGTGAAATTTCAAAAACAATTGTTTAGATATTTAAAGGAAATGGAAGATTGAAAAACAAACAAACAAAACAAAACAAAACCGTTTTTTTGCACACTAGAAATTGAATTTCCACAGAGTATTTTTATATGTGCCATTAATTCAATTAATTCCAATCAAAAATGTTCACGCTTTCGATTTTAATCTTGAACAATAGGCAACAATTTGATGTTCTATTTTTTTGTTATTTAATTTATACTTATGAAAATTTCTTGTCACAAGCACAAATTTTAAAATTTTACACCAAGTATTATTATTATTATAATCAAACATAAAAGAATTTTAGTATTATTGTAAGTATATTCTAAAATCATATAAATAACAAGAAATTGATCAAATCTTTGTATGATTATGATTATTATGTGCCAAAGATACATACACTTAGCACAATGTTGCTTTTGTTTTTTGTTCGATTAAATTAATTATAACTGATTTATTAAAATGGACAAAAACCTTATTTAATATTTATATATGTATGTTGATATTTATTGTTATTTATAATATAGTTTAAATTATTGTTTGTCATTTATATGCTGTAATCTTTACCTTACTTGTACACAGATTCTTGATAAGTTACCTAAAGATTTTTCTAGAAACAATCATTCGTTCTAGAACTAGATAGATTAATTTCTTCTTTAATTCAACGATTTTATTCAAATGAAATTAGAAATAAAATATATGGCACAATCTATAAAATAAAACACTATATATGGAATACTGTTGTTCAACAATTACACATACAACTACATATATCCAAATGATAACGAATCTATGCCCAAATCTACAAAACTAATGCAATTATCTCTCCGATATAGATGGAATTAGAAAAGAGAATATACCCTCAAAGTGTAATCCCAAGATCCTGTCGACAATGCTGTACCATCTGGAGAAACTTGTAAACAAGATACACGATTCTCATGACCATATAATAAACAAACACGTACACATTTCAATGTATCCCAAACATTTACAGTATAATCATTATAACCGGCAAATAATAATCTACCTGATACTGAAAAATCAACAGAATTTACACCAAAAATTATACTTTCTTTACTGTAAACGGCCACTTCACGGTCGGCTCTTAAATCAAATAAACGACACTAAAAAATTTCATTTTAAATTGAACAAATCTATATTGAAAAAATATTCGAGTGACTTTACTGTAGCATCATCACTGCCTGTAGCAACAGCATCTCCACTAGGATGGAATTTTACACTATTAACATCCGATTCATGACCTTCGAACGATTGAACGCATTGTCCTGATCGCATATCCCAAATCAAAACCATTTTATCACAACTCTAAAATGGCATTTATTCCAAATTATAGACAATAATAAAAGGTCAGTGATAGAGATTTTGGCTGCTTACACCAGATACGAATGTATTGCCAGTTTCTGATGGTGCTAAATCAATTGACATGACATCAGCTAAATGACCATGGAAACTTTGCAATAATTGTCCAGATTCAACGTCCCATAGGGCACATGTAGAATCACCACTTCCAGTTAAAATCTAAAATGCAATTTCACCATTGAATACTTGGAAATTATTTCCAATTAATAACAACCTGTTGGTCCGAATTTGGAAATATACAGCAACTCATATAACTTGTATGTGTTCCAACTGTTTTCTTTTTCAAACTAACATCCTCATCCAAACTTAACGGATATACTGTAACTTTATTATCTAAACCACTAAAGAGAGGAATAATTTTATATAAGATCTGAGTATATTTATATAATATATTATACAAGGGTGTGCCAAAAAATTTAGATCCAGTTGGAATTTGATATCTTGAAGAATCATTGGTTGTGGCTCAGAAAATAAAAAAAAAACTGGATCCGTATTTTCGTATCATCCTCTTTTGAAATATTGAGAGATCAATCGTTTTTGGTACACCCTAATATTGTATTAATGTAGAAATGAATGTACCCGCAAGCAACTAAATTCCCGGAAGGTGCATAAGCGCAAGCCATCACCCAAGTTGTGGGCATAGTGACGGCGTGCTCCTTATTAGTTGTAAAAGCATCCCAAATTATCATTTTACCATCCTATTCAATAATAATAATAAGCATTTTTGTTAATTATTATTTTCAATTACCCAATTTACCAAAGTTTCTACAAAAACAGATAATCTGAAATGGAAATACCTGTGATGAGGAAACAATGTGTCGTTTATCTGGCGACCAATCTGAACATAAAACTTTAGCTTGATGGCCTTTTAATGTACGTTTAGGTTTTATATTCATATAATTTATGATGTCCAAGCGATCAGCTACAGTTGCCACTGAAAATTTTCAAGTAAAATTGAATTCTAATGAAATATTTATAAATAATCAAATACAGGTCACATCATTCAATTTTTGTCGTTCATCTTCTAGTTTTTTTTTCAACATTTCAGCTTCTTTGGTTAATGATTCAATTGAATCAACATGATAATCTTTATTTTCGATCTCAGACATTTCTATTCTCAGGATAATTATCAAAATTTTCCAATTTAAAAATTATTTTGGATTAAATTATTGACAGAACAAGAACACTTTTCTACGTTTACACCTAACCATTAAAATTTTTTAAATCTGTTAGCTTTAGTTCAGATTTAGGACAAAAGATGTCATAGGTCAACCTATAAAAAACGGAATTATTTAATAAATTGTTAATTTTATTTGAGAACACAGCAAGCTATGGTTATAACATAAGTTGTTACCTTAGTAAAGATCATATCAGATATGTTATAATTGCAGGTACATAATACGAATTACATTTACGTGATGAATAAAATCCTTATCAACGCTTAGGTGTAAGCACAGTTAATTATTGTAGTTGAACCATAGACTAATATAATAA
>JAZBGX010001206.1:0-20291 GCA_037414775.1 Zonitis immaculata
ATTTATTTCCAAAGATCTAATTTTTTTGTGTCAACACCTTACATACTTATTTGACAGTTTTAAAGTTCTTAATTTCCCCAAAACCGAAAAACAAACGAAGATGAAGTACTAATTCCGTTCAAACAAAAATCTTTATCTTCGCACTTACCCAAAATGCCGCTACAGCGGCAATTACTTCGCTATTGCCTTTATATTTATTGCTCCTTAGCTGCTCTTTAAGCCGGAGAACGAGACAACATCGCTAGATTTGGAGAATATGATGGGTAATTCGAAACTTGCTCCTCGAATGGCAGCAACATCACAGCTTTGTCATTGTGTGTGAGTGCGTTATACTGGTGAAACAGCAGTTTGCATCGCTTATTTCTTTTGGTGGTAATCCTTTCATTTGAACAGCGTTGTAAGAGCTTGTAATAGTAGGTAATGCCCAAAAAACCGACGCCATAAACTTGGATATCCATCGAGATGCTCATCCATCCATTAATGGCGGCTCTTTCAATTTTCTTGTTAGTTTTAAACTTCAAACGACATGTTATTGTAATTTTGATTTGAAAATTAAGAAAGCAAAGTCCGCACAGTCGATATCAATAAGAATTCGTTTAGAAAATGCTACAAATAGACAAATGTCTCTATTCCGGTCCTGTTATTTATATAATAAAATAAAATAATGGATTCGCAAGTCGTTCATGTTGTCACTTATTTTTATTAATTTCAAATACCACTCGAAAAATAATAATAATAATAATAATAATAATAATAATAATAACAGACTGATTTCAAGATTTGTTTATGTTTCTCTAGAAATAATTTTATAAATATTGTGAAATTTTGTAATCATATTTTTTTTCTAATAAACAAAATCGTTTAATGAAATAATTCATCATTCAAAATCATTCATAATTTATTGCAATTGATAATTTTAATCTTCTTTGATTTGTGAATAATGGAACAGAGAACGGAACAAGTGAAAATCAGGAGGTATAAAGTCTGGTCATTACGGTGGATGGGGATCAGGACAGTCTATTGAAGTGAAATCATTTTTTTACATGTTACTCTAGCTGTATGAGCTCGGACATTGTCCTGTAAGGAGTATATACTTTACATTGATTTTCGGTAATTTAACTGTAATACGATCCAGTTGCTCACAGCTCACAGCTGTAATTGTACGGTTAGTGAGTCAGATCTACCAGTGATTAATCTCATTTACTCTCTACCATACACCCAACTTAATTTGGAATCCATTTCTTCCAGTCTGTCAATTATTCCATTCTTGGATCTCCTGTACCAATGTTTGGTGATACCATAAGAGAGCACACCTTTTCTGCTTATAGTGGCGGTTATTCCGGTCACTTCTCTACGTAAGCAAAATTTATGCTAGAACTGTCGAAATTCCCTTTATACTACTTGAAGAGCAGTTGCCCAATTCGCGTCCTATTTATATACTGCAGTGGATTGTTCCAGAAGCTTCTATTAGATTTTAGAAATACCAACTTGATAAATCAAACACCTAAATTTTGTATTGTACGAGTATATAAATTTATTAAATAATAATTTGAAATCTAGATACATATAATGATAATAAAATAATAACTTAATAATAATACATATATTTATAGCGAATTATGATTGTTTTTTATTATTATTATTATTATTATGGCCCCATTTCGGATGTGTGCCATCACCTTGATTCAAAATTGTTCTTTGTATTAATTCATTCGATGGTGTTTTCAGATCGTATGCCCATCCAATTTTAGCAAACATATCAATTAATAATGTTGTTATATTAACTTTATAATTACCAAGTTCAGCTGCTTTATAATCCCATGGAAAAGTATGATGGTAATTATGCCAGCCTTCACCAATTGCAATAAGCGATACGGTTAAATTCTCAGCCGGTTGTATTGACCTATCAACATAAATTAATAATAATGAAAATTGGAATTTTGAACAAGAAAATTGTGGCGAAATATACTTGTCATACGGACGATTACCATAAATATGGGCGGCACTATTAACAGACCATGTACCATTAACACCGATAATATAACGTGCAAAATTCGCCATAAATGCCCAATATAATGTTTCACTCCAACAATAATATGGTATCAATGATGGTACAATAAAACAAAATAGTACTTTCATTGTCCAAAAATAGTCATCGTGGAATTTTACAATTGGATCTTCATATATATCGGTGCAATCGATTTTTTTACCTTGTTTTATAACATCGGGATGTTTTTTCATCATCAACCAACCAACATGGGCAAAGAAGAAGCCACGATTGGCATTATGTGGATCAGCATTTGTTTCACTATATTTATGATGGACACGATGATCTTGGATCCAATTGAATAATTTATTCTAAGAAAGATCGAAATTAAAATTAACAAAACATAAAAATAAAATAACAACGTCTAAGATCATAAAAAAATCTTGCCACAAAAAATTATAATTGGGGCATCTAGCTAACATTGTAAACTTTATGATGACATAAAAAAAAATTATATCTCATCAATAATTTACTAGAAACCACCAATGATAGTTGAAGTAGCGTTATAGAAGATTTACATTTGGGATGGAATGGGTGAAGCTTAAACAGTTAGCTCCGCCCATACTCGCCCAAATGTCAATTCCTATAACTTTTCAGAATAGTTGATGCGACGTTGCCATTAGCAACTTGAAAATCAATACTTGTCCTGCTGCAGCATAAAGTATCACTAAAATTATCTTCAATGGTGATTTAGCTTTATAACAACGATGAGTCCATAACCGATGGGCTCCACCAGTTACACCAAATCCAGCCAGTACTGCTACAATATATCCTGTAAATTGAATTTTTCTATAGATAATCATTATTTTTTCTATGATCAGTCATTACCATAAATAAGTGTTTTCCATGATTTTCTGTATGGAAATACAATTATTATATATAGAGTGATCAAATGCATCATTGCAAGAACAAAAACATTTAACCATTTTATAGGATTTCCAACTGTTCCCCATAGAGTACGAAAACTTTTATCGATACTAATTGTATTTTCGATTGGTTTATTGTAATTTGTTCTGATATCGCTGATTTCTGGTAATTGTTCTGTAATTGTTGTGGTTTGGGTTTGTTTCAATACGGTATAAGGAGGCATTTTTATGGTGACCTATAAATGAAATATTATCATTCAATTTTGAATATTCGACAAAAAAACTCTTGGTCGAAAGTTTTGCTAAAACGCTTATTATTAAAGAAAAACCTTCATAGTCCAAAAATGTCCAGACATTTGTTTATGCCTATTTTTTTATAGAAATCTGTACACTCTACTACCGGAAAATCAGGAATTTTCATTTTCCTGATGTTGAGATTTCCCAGATTGCTCATTAATTCCAACTTGAGCATTCACGGAATGGAAAACAGTTTTCTAAAATTTTGTAGAAGTAGAAAAATCTTAATTTTGGGATTGGAGAATCATTTGATTCTCAGAAATTAAATTACACTCATATTCTTAGGAGTGTATTTGAAATTGTTCATGGAAATAGTTTTGCCATGATTGGAAAGGTTTCGACTAGCACTAAATCCAAAAACTGAGCAGCTCTTATTGTTAGACTCTTTGACAACACCTAAATGCTACAAAGTAGATTGAAAATCTCAGAGGTTTGTGCCGTTGATCGATGTTTGGCCTCAGATTTGTTTAGAGCTTGACGAATTTTTTCTCAAACTACCTAGAGACAGCTATGAAGTCAAAATTTACGAAATATTCTCAAAAAAAGAAGCAATTTCTTTAAAAAAAAAGTCACTTTAACAAAACAAAAAAAAGTACCCCATTTAGAAAGGTGGAAACAAGTAAGATCTTCTGAGTAAGAATAATCATCGGCTGTACATGGACCACTCGGGCTTTTTTGGCCCGTAGATGGGTCCAACATATCGTACTGGATCGGGCATAAGTCACCCGAGACCTGAATAGAAATTTCATTGTATTTTCGGATTGTTGAGGTTAGAAATTTTTTCTGTAATAGGCTTGGCTCTGTAGGTTTGGAGCCCATATTTAGCCTGATTGTTGTTAAAACAATCTTTCTTCAGCCCGTGTACGGGCGAAATGCAGAATACCTGCGAACAACGTCTACGGACCATGTTCATTCAGCTCGTATTTCGGAAATATATAATTTTTTTGTACTTGGGACTGTTAAGAGACACATTTATAGAAGAGCCTTCTCAACTATTCTCTGAATAGAAAACATTTTTGAATTTTATAGAGGCCAAAAATTCAAAATTTGAGTAGTTCTTGGAGTGTAACAACCTGGAATTGCTACACAATAAAGTAGATTGGAAATCTCTAGAGTTTGATCCGCGGATTACCGTTTGGCCTCAAGAACTTTCTTCACAAATTATTCAGAGATAGTGACAACAATTTGTCTAAATAATAAGAGAACTTTACCGATTTCCCAATCATAAAGGTTGAAAAACTATATGAAAGATTGAGTTTTTTCTGCGATAATTTTCTATTATTTCTAATTACTTTATTTTGATCTAACGAAAATTTCTAAGGTGCCTAAATTTCGGTTGAATAATACTCACGTTTGAATGGAAATTGTCAAAAACATCCCAAATCTCACACTTATATTCACTTTTCCATCATTACAAGGGAAATTCACAAAAAACGGAATCTACAATCGTTTGCAATCAATTTCTAACGGAAATTTCTCTAAAAATTGGAATCAAGTTAGAGGAGAATCCTAGCATAATAGGGAATGACTACTGATTGTTAAATTTACGAAAAAAAAACAATAAATTCTTGCTCAAATTAGGTTAACAATCAATGAATAGATAATGAAGAAATTGCACAAAAATTGAAAGTGGGAGCAAATGGAACCCTACCAATTTTCCATAAAAAAAAACAATTGAATAATGAAATTGGTTAATTCCAACATTAATATATCGTGAATTTTCCTTTGAATCAATATTGAATCACCTATAGTTTTGTTGTTGTTGTTGTTGGATTTTTGGAGCAATTATTAAAATTATTTACGAATTTATAATTTCGAATCTATTAGCAATCAACTCCATTGTTTCAATAGTAAACAAAAAATTCAAGACTAATTGACGATTGAGTAATGATTGAAAATGAAAGTGATGTTGTAGCCTTAAAAAAATATTACCAATATATTGATATTTTCTCGAAAAAAAAGGGCTTAGCAGATTTTTTTGTTTAAGATTAAAAAAAAAAAAATACTTACACTTTTTCTGCGTTCTGTTTTTGGTTTCTGTAAATAATTCTTGAAGCGATCGACCAACAAAAACTATCTCGACTGAATAATTATTTAAACAATAAAACAAAATCGAATTTTCTCTCTTCAAGTGCAATTGCTCAACAATTGTTGTGATGGAGTTGACAAAAGATTGTGAGATTATTTGAATTTTACAGACATTATATACATATAGATGTATGCATATGTACATCGTATTTAAGACAAATACAATAAGAATTAATGAATTTGGGTTAGCAGGTGAGATCGAAAAAATTAATAAAAAATAATCAAAATTAACTATCAATTAATCGATCAATAATAACAATAGGGTTTCATTGTTTATAATCGAAATAAATTAATGAAAGCCCTTGGACTACTGATTATACCATTATTTTTGTTTTGTCTAATTCTAATTATTTGATAAACAAAAACTATGCCAAATGAGTGGATTTTTTGATTTCTCGAGGTCTGCATTCCATTAGCCTTTTTTATTTGATAGAATTTCGAAATATATATATATATATATATATACTTACGATTTTTTGCTAAAATTTTACGACTAAATTGCCTATTTCGTTTACTCAATAATTTAATTATTATTACTGATAATTCTTCAGTTGGTCTTAATGGAAATTGCGAAAACTTTGTTAATTGTTGAGTGGATGATTATTGAAACTTGATATTTGATTATAAGGAAACGACAGTTTCATCCTTATCAAATAAAACTGTTTTTTTTTGTTGAAAATTAAGTATTAATGATTGCAATAGAAATCAATTAAAACAGTCGTTGATTAGTTAGTTATTTATTTTTTTATTCAAATAACAATAATGATAATAATAATTGTATAGTGATGGAGTAATAGAAATTTAACAATTGACAAATACGTCAATGAAAGCATGATTATTTTATTTCTGCAATGATTATTACATTGACATTTGAGAAAATATTGTTATATAATATTATTCAGGGCCGTATCTATAATTTCAGAGGCTCTCTAGATGGTAATCAACATTAAACTTATAGGGGTGACTTTTTTTTCAGAAATAATTCGGCTAGAATTCAAAAAACTTCTCCATTTGAGATTTGTCAAGTAGTGAGAAAATATTCTATAAAAAAAAAAAATTGTAAGAGTTTCAATTTTGAGAATTTTATTAGAAAATTTGAAAGAAAATATTTGAATTTTCTTATTATTTTTCAAATGAGCTGATTGTGAGATCAAGAATTTGCCAAATTTCCGAAATTGAGCCAAATGCTGAAAATTGGGGTTCTATGGAAGTTTTGTGTTAAAAATAGGAGTTCCATAAAATTTTGGTGGAACATTTATGAGATAGGTTTAGGTTACAATCACCAAATTATCGTAAAGATTCGCAAAATATATTTTCCAATCTAAATACAAAATTATTAAATGAGGTCAAGCTAATTGATGAGACTTCGATCCGGACATATAACACTGATAGTACGCGAATTTTGGAGGAAGCAAAATTTTTTTGAAGAAAAAAAGTTTCTTGACCACGCTCTGAAAAAATCCATTCCAGATAAATGGGATCTAAAGTTCAGAAATTTGGGGGAGATGAAATTGCCACAAAAAGAAAATATGAGAACAATTTGAAGTAGAAAATTGGAAGTTTATTTTGCAAAATACCCAAATAAATTAAAATTTGATTAATAATATTTTCGATAAATAAATAAATAATAAATAAATTATATTAATGGAATTTTTTCAAAAATTATCAATAAAAGAACACAATTTAAATCACGCTAGAAGCATTAGAGGTCAATATAAAATAAAACATCATGATTGTCACGAGATTTTGCATGACAAAATCTCTTATCATTCAAATGCGAAATTATTAAATAATAATATTAAAATCAGTAACTGATCTAGCAAATTTAGGGCCCCAATCAAATTAAATAAAGCTTATGATATTAGAGCGATTATTAGCAATTTACACTGAAACCCTTGAAATATGGAACCCTTGTTGGAGGATATACCATGTATATATAGATTATATAAACAATTTCTTCACATGTTATTAAAATATTCGGTAATTAATCAATATTAATTTTACTGATAAGAAACGGAAAATATTGTTTTATTAATAAATTTTGACATTGAATAAACTTGGAATCACCTCTTTAGGTGAATAATTTCGGTTGTAGGTTATCATTGGAACCAAAGAAAAAACAAAACAAACGAAAATGGAATTTATTTATAATAAATCGATTGCGCTAATTAAAATTTTATACAGCAAGTAAGTTATTATTGTGTAATTGGCGCAAATTCCTGTAAACAATTTAAGCGCAAACGAGCATCAAATCAATTTTCAATTTTTGTTATTCGGAATTTCGCTCTAATTCTTATCAACAGGTACCTAAGAAATTCCTCAAGTTCAACGATAATCATCCTAATCAAGCTGTATAATTCAAGTTGCGTATGAACGAAGAGGAGACTTGGGTAAGGAATTAGGACTTGGGCGGAATATTATCAGTTTATCTACTCTACAAATTCAATGTTATACGTGATCATCCCATTATCAGTTTTGCCAATGATAAATAGTAACGTCAATTCAATCAACTAGAATGATAATAATTGATGATAGCATTATGAAATTGAACGGTTTATTTACCCAATTATTTGATTTCACAACTTGATTTGATTACAACTTAAAATAAGCTTCTAAATTAAATTCTTAATACAATCGTCAGGTAACATCGGTCTTAATTCCTATATTTTATCAATATAAACAACAAAACAAAAACAAAAATAGTTAGACTAAATTAATGGTTTTTTCTATGTGTAATTATAGCTTCTTTATAATCTTCAATTGGTTGATCTTTATCACCCCAACCCCATAATTCATGTGTACCATCACCACTGCGTTCGACACGTTTACGTATCATTTCTTCTGGTACAGTTTTTAAATCGTATGCCCAACCGATGTTAGCAAAGAAATCGATGAAAGCTTTTGAGAAATTCACACTGTATTTACCCAATTCAGATGTTTTATAATCCCATGGGAATGTATGATGGTAATTATGCCAACCTTCACCTAATGCCAATATAGCTACCGTTAAATTTTCGGATGGATTGATGAATCTGTAAATTGAAAATAATAATAATTAGGCAATCAATTCAATTCAAGCTACAATCTCTAATCAGATTGGATACCATCGATGGGTTGTTGGAGTAGTTTGGGAGACAATTCGTTTCAAGAGGATATAGTACGTTTGTTTCTCGATTCCGTAATTTAGGACGCAGGAATTAAGGAGTGTTAAGAGAAAGTTCCGGAGAGTACAAGTGATCATCAGTCAGTATGGTAATCGTGATATCTAAGGTCCAAATGTGTCGTGTTTTGTAGTGTCGTTGGTGATAGTAATGTGGATTGTGGTTGGTTTTGCAAATTTTCGATAATTACCTGTCATATGGTCGATGTCCAAACATATGGGCAGCTGAATTAACTAACCATGTACAATTTAAAGCGTAACAATAACGCAATAAATTAACATACAATGCATTATGATATGTTTCATTCCAAAAATATATTGGTACAACTGTTGGCATAATAAAACATAAAGTTGGCATTAAAATTAGATAATAACGTTTTTGAAATGCTAAAATCGGATCAGCCCACAAATCGGATAAATCAATATTTTTGCCTTTCTCTCTAACTTCTTGATGTTTACGGCACAATAACCAACCGACATGTGAGAAAAAGAAGCCACGTTTAGCATTATGTGGATCAGCATCTGTTTCACTATATTTATGATGGACACGATGATCACGTGCCCAATCAATTACAGAACCTTCAAATGCTAATGTATTGAAAAATATCAATATTATACGTAATGGCCATTTAGCTTTATATGAACGATGTGTCCATAAACGATGTGCACCAGCTGTTATACCAAGACCATGCAAATGAGCCATCAAAACAGCTGAAAATCAAATAAAATACAAAATCAAACATATTGATCCTAATCAAATTGAATTCATGTCGACAGTTGTCGATGAGAACTATAAATTTTATACGGATGACATTGATGGATGGATAGTACAATGTAAATCAATTTTTCAAACAAATGGATCCACAATTTACCGAACAGTGATGTATAAATTTTTGCTGATGTAAACATAAGAGTAAATCCGTAAAGGGCAGACATGTGAAGTGCCACAAATAAAATTATATTCCTCCAAACTAACTCCAGCTTTCTACCATCAGGTTTACTAGCTATTGATGGTTGAGATACAGTTTGTATTTCTTCATCATATTCATTAAGTTTACTAGTTGGAATTGATATACTTGGAGCCATATTTACTAAAAAACAAAAAAAAAAAAGAAGAAAAATATTATTATCGGTAGTTCGATAGTCGACAAACGAATGAAAAATATAAAGACTTAATAAAGTTCACCATATTCCCAAAATATTAATTATTATCATTTATTATGGAACTCAATTATTGTTGATGATTATTCTTATTATTGATACATTAGGGGGTTGTAAACAAGATGAGGAACAATTAAATTAACTCAACATTCCTTATTCTTGTAGTTTAATTGAGAGCTCACTAGCAAATGATGAAAAAGCAAGCCTCACGATGAGCCCTAACAATTAAATCTTCGCACATGACTTTGAAAGTTGAAATTTTTATTATTATAACATATGAGTATTTTTGGCGCATGTCAGATTTTTGTCGTAGCTTAGTTTAACTAAACATGACATAAATGCAAAGATTTGTTGATCCGAGTATAACTTGTATTTTACAAATGTTTTATTAATAAAAAAAAACAAAACAAAAAAACAATAAAGATAGTCAATTTTGGCTTCATGAGTTTTCGACAATGAAATATTCGGACAAATGCCATTTTTATTCAGTTAGTAAGGGTTGACATCTCCTTTGCTTTAAATATTGTCTCAATTCTTGCTGGCATGGTGTGTTTATTGAAAAGACGACACATTTTCAATTTTTGCCTTTAACTTCGAACCATTTCCTTAATTTTTGTTTTATCTTGTGCCACACATTTTCAATGATATTCTCTGATGAGCGTTAATAGATCTTTCAACTAACTGAAAATCGATTTGACCCATTGCAGGCGTACTTCGTCAAGCTATTATGCTTTTTACGAATTTAATTCGTATATAATCCTATTACGGTTATCACCCACAATAGCACAAACACTACACAGAATTAACAGATATGAGCCAACGTCATATCAACCTCATTTTCCATAACTACTCGATTGATAGAGTCCGAACACTTAATTGTCGTATATTATTGTAGTTGGAATAATTTTTAATTTTTAAACACTGCGAAATTCTTAAGTGAATCGATAAAATGAGAAATCAACTGCAGAATGGAATTAGTTTATGGATTATCAGGATGTTTTTTAATACAAAGAAATAGACATGTCCGAATATTTTAGTTGTTAGGGCTTGTACCGATATGTAGATGAAGCGCTTATCGGTGCTATCACCATTGACAAAGTAATTAATTGAGAAAAATCATGCTCTCTTCAAGCTTTAGCAGCGCTTTTCCCAGAAAATATCAAAAACAAAATTTATTGGTTCGATATAAGCCCATACACCACAATAAAAGGTTTGTTTTATGTCTAACGAACAGCAAAGCAATTAAAACTGATTAGTAAAAGATTGAAAATAAGAAAAAAAAAGTATAATCACCACTGTTGTTTAAGAGATTAATCCAAAATTGAAAATAATAATTCTACAATATGATTTAAATAAATAATATAAATAATAGTTATATTTGAAATAGTTAAGATTGTATGAAGCTCACTTTAGCACACTCCAACATAAACTGCTCTATATCTACATGTAATAATTGCAAATTGCATATTTTATGCAAAAATGCATTAAAATTGAATCAAAGTTTTGAATATTTATTGTTAATGAACTTTATTCTCTACACATTAGACGAAAAAAAAAGCAGCTATTAAAAATTCAACCTGTGCCTTATTTAATATTCAACGACTGAAATCTTTGAACAATATAAATCGATTCTTATAGTTTTCGATTGCAAATTGAACCAAATAATTTGGTTAAGAACTCCAGCAGTTCGATAAGTATGATGAAACAATCAAACTGTAAATTAATATCGGTTGAATATCGGATATTTGTTCCGGACCGACGCAACATCGGCAAATAGCTTTGGCACGATTTATGGATAATTATCTTTAATCAACGCAACCACGATATAATTTTTCTACTAATTCAGTGAAGTAAGGTGAAAAATATGGGTCAATTCCAGAATAAAAGATAATGAACTGTGAATTTCTAGAAATTTATATTTTGAAAGCCTAAAAGTCACATAGAGTCTCGTCGTGTTTGCTACAGAAGATATTCAAGATCAAAGGTAACGAAACATTTTTTGTCTTGTTTTCTGTAATCTAAATGATTTTTGAAGCGATCAGAAGCATCCAGTTCTCTACAAATTTGATCTCTATCTTCATAAAGTTAACCGTTCTGGAAATAGATCTCGAAGAATGTGACGCGCTCAGGTGCATGTATGATAATGATAACACGTACATAGTTTCCATCCACAGATCATACTGAGGTTCTTGTTGTTGGAACAGTCATTGCACAGTCTCAACATCAAAAAGCTGTCGTCTTTTAATAGGAGTTACTCATGGTAGGTCACATAATCAGAAATATTCTTCAAAAAGATTGGTAAGGACAATGTAAAGACATATGTAGTCAGTGCAATGGAGATTCTTCCATGTTTCTTCATCATATACACTATGAGTTTTGGTTGAACTGTGACCGTTTGGGAAAAACAAAAACGGCCTGAACAAATTACAATTGGTCTGATTCGAACTTCAAACCTACAAACTGTAGACCCAAATTTATTACGACTGAACCATCAGGCTGCTGTTTGGTAGACTTGTTCGAGAGCAAAATTTTCCAAAAAAAAAAAACAAAACAAAAAAACAGGTAGAAATTGTATCGGTTGGTAAATATGAAACAATACATAAATACAATGGAATATTTTCAAATGCAGGTTCAGGTACAGGACACACACAGCGTATTTTTACGCCCGTACTGGGTCCGTTGTCTCTCTCTTTATGTAAGTGCGAGCGAGATCACAAATATTTCTATCTCGCCTGCACTTATATAAGGAAAGGCATCGGACCCAATACGTGCGTAAAAGTACGTTGTGTGTGTCCTGTGCGTCAGCCGTTGTACGGCCTATAGTGTTCGGTCTGTTACAGTTATTTTCACCAAAAATTGGGCTCTGTTCAGTCTGTGTGGGGCCCATAAGTAGCCCGAATAGTCTAGGTCCAGTCGATTATCATTTTTACTCAGGATAGATTTATTTGACGCTTTATATTGTCATAAGTCTGTTAGATAATCGTACTCCACGCTCTACAGCTATTTGAATGATTTATTTCCTTCTTATTAGTGAATGCATACGAACATTCTGGAATAGTATATTCTCTAATTGTAAGTAAATCTACTATATTAATGGAAAATTCAATTCCTTAACGTATATGAATATAATTAATCTAATTATGACCTATATTTGAAAGGCAAAATTATTTATTTTCAATTTACATTATTCAAACTTTGTAATTGTGTTCTTTGTTATTTTCCTTTATATGTTTATAAATTTCTAGTACCTATCAAATTTTTGTTTATTGGAAATTTTATTTGATTGATGTATTGAAAATGTTGTTTTTGAGAAATTGAAGTTGAATAGAACATTTACAGACGATGAGCCTTGCAAAAACGAGCTCCCACCTCTTGCAGCTGCGAAAATTTTAAAAAGTCGAAGATCTAGTTTACTTAACCAATGAGTGACATTTAGCTATAAGGTTACAGATTTCTCGTAAGGTAGTGTTCAGAGTATCCACAGCGACGAACTTGACGTCAGCAAGGTGTCCACACGTTGAATACCTAGAATGTCAATCACCGAACAAAACAAGCAATGAGTCTGATACTCGGCAACAGTCTATGACTTGGAAACGACCGTTCTCTAAAGGTTATGGTATCCATTATTAGAGGCTCTTTATGATAAAAGAAAAAAGTTTGGTGAAGTAATTGAGGAGAAAAAGCGAGACAAACTGCGAGTTGAGAAGCTGTTTCACCAACGCAACGCTCTCGCACACACAGTCGAATGTGCAATGTGGCTGCGAGTTTCGACTTACCTAAATACGCTATATAGTGACATTTATTTCTTTGCCCGACTTAATATAAAGAGTAGTTCAAAGTTGACAATTTTTAAGACAAGTTAGAGTTTGTTTTTTTTCTGCAAAGGCAATTCGAGCTTTGAAGAAGAAATAGACCAAGAGCATTGACGTATTGAGTGATTTCGTTGGAAACTATTGATTATCACTACTTTTGGATCACCCCTCGTATGAAGTTTCTAATAAAAATTCAGGAAATTTTCAGAAAAGTGAAATAAATTCTTAGAATTTAGAATTTTTCCATTACATTACTTCAGATAATCTGAAACTTTCTGGACTACCTCAGAAGCTCTTCTAATTTCAGACTCACCGGTGTAAGTAATTATTTTTTGTAAAAATAAATTTTATATATGAGCAACATCGACTTTTGATTTGCATTTGAAATTCTCCATTTCCATAAAACGACTAATCATAATTCAGGCAATCAATTCGCACGTCAAACTTATTGTTAACATTTGTGTTAAAAAAAAAATACATTTATTCAAACAAAAAAACTTATTATAAAGTTAAATGTTCTCTAAAACACACAAACTCCATAATAATAATGATTTATTTTAACAATTTTTCTTTTAAATTCAAACATCAATTAGCAATAATAATAATAATAATAATTGCGTCACCTAATTGTAATTAATTCGATATTTCCATCGATCCGATATGATAAATCTGATCAACCCCAACATTCATTCGAATTGATGATTTGAAATCATTAAGAAACAATCCGATAGTGTTGGGTATCATCGAAATCAAAATCATTAACAAAATGGAATTGAATTATTATAAATTCAATTTATTTTATTTCAAAAAGTTAAAAATAACAACTAGAAGTAAGTTATTGTATTTAATTAGAATTGTTTATATTTTAACAATGAGGTAATTTTGAATTCGCATTATTTGCGTTAGGTAGATATTATAATAAATGATAATTCAACTTTAATTTTAATAATTTTTGCTATAGTTACTTGCGCAAATTTTGTCAACAATATATTTTATAATTGCTAATTTCTGTTATCTTACCAATGTAAATAAATCGAACAAGGTGAATTATTGTTTTTATTTTGGGAATGAATTATAATTATTTTCAATTTAGGTTTAATATTATTTTAAATATTGCTATCGTTCTTACCAATTACATCATCTAATAATTTATGTAGAAACAACTATTTTTCGACCAAATTATAATTACCTGAATTTCAGAAATAAATAATTTTACGCCTGCTCGTTTTTACATCATTTTGTTTATATTGATAGGTACCAAAACTTATCCTATACGCAGATGAGGCTTGATTATAGGCGATCATAAGAATGTCATCCTGACATGGCCTCATCAGAGAAAATAGTCCAGACGCGTCAAATCTCACGAACATGGCGGACATATGATAAGGCCATTTCGTGAAACTTTTCACCTTGGATGTGATATTAAATTCGTTGAGGTGTATGTACCTCGATGAATATCACAATGAATCTGAATTGCTCTGTGAGTAGCTCGAACATACCGCGAATTTGCGTAATAAAAATTTCCAATTTTTCTTTTAGCGAAATTTTACTCATCAATCTGAACATAATTTATAAGAAATGTATGGAATCGGAAAACCAATATATCTTGTGCTATCAAATTTAGAACAATCCTATGTGGAAACGATAAATTTGATTTCTGATATTTATAATACTTGTTGGTGACCTAAGGTTTTCAGTTTTTGATTTGTTCGCTGTCCAATATTTTGATTCTATCATCAACTCACGAAATACTTGGAATTTGTAAAATCATTTGTTCGGGGTCTTATGTTGAATTAAATTAGTTATGAAGTACTTTGTACCGATATAATGGAAATTTTATTGTGCCTCTTAAACCTAACTCTTATATTTATAATTTATATCAATTTGACGCTTTGATATACGCGTAAGACGAGGGTCTACTGTAGATAAACATTAAATAAATAAAGGAATGAATAAATATGACAAAATATTTTTAAAAATCGCGCACTTTTTCCAAAGAAAATCGTAAATATTCCGCAATGGTAAATTAACATAATCTTAAACAAACTATCGTACATTAACGCAATTCAAACAAATCGCAACACATTATCTCTATCAACAACAATAATCTAAAGTAAAACCGAATTTAAACAATTTCAAACAATTGAATTAACATAATTATAACAATTATAATTGTTACTAAAGTTAACGTTCGAAGTGCGGAATTTATTTCATCAATATTTTTATTGTGTAGATGGCGCTTGTTGAAAATTTAGAATTTGTTAGGTTATGTTTTGGAATTTTAAATATTGAATTTTATTATTTTAAAATAGATTTATATATTCAAAGATGCTACTTGAAATAATCTTAAATACCAATTGAATCAGCGTTTATAGATTGTAAGTAAATTTATTTGAATAAAATCCATATAATCAAATTACATAACCTCAAATTTTAATTTTCAGTGGACAATTATTTTGTAAATAAATTAGATAATTTAATTGAAAAATGACTTCATATATAAATAGTTTTTTAAACACAGAATTCACGATTATACCAAATTTATTGAGTAAATTATTTGGTAATTATTATAATAATACACTATTTAATGGTGCAACATGGATATTTATATTGTGGTGTGTTTTACATGCATTATTTGATTATTATCTAAATGTTGTTATCAAATCACATTAATTTATACAAATTATAATTAATTTATGATTCTATATAAATTTTAGATATTTTTGAAACGTCTCAAATATAAAGAATATAGACGGATACGTTTAAAACAATCATTATGGTATTTGGGTTTCTATACAACATCATTAATTTATTGTATTGGTAATTTGAAACGATTTGATCGAAATTTATTCGAAATTCAATCGATTTACAATGGTAGTAATGATTTATGTGAACAAATCCATTGGGGTTTCTTATTATTCGTTGTATTCTATCTACATTCGATAATATGGGAATTTTTGTATTTGTCCGATATTTTATTGACCATCAAATATTCATGTTTATTTCTATTTACATTTCTACTACAATTATTAAGGTAGACAATTATATTTTTAATTAACAAAAATTATTAACTCTCATCATTAGTTTTGTAGATTTATTTCTTCGATTAACATTACTGATTTGTCTTATTCAAGTGATTATAGAAACGATTCGTTGTCTAATGGTTTTATTTAAATTTAACAAATATTTGAATTACTCTATTTATATTTGTGGTATAACTTTCTAGTAAGTACAATTGCATTATCCAAATTTTATTAATTTGTCTAATTTGATATAATTCCAGTACAATTTTTTATATTCTAATAATTCCATATTGTATGATACGACTATTTTTCACAAGACTGAGCTTTATCAATCTGATTTTTGTAGGAATCGTTTCGATATGGTTAATAATAGAAATTTATGATTCAGTAAGTAGTTAGAAATAGTATATAGTTTTTTTTTTCTTATTTGATCGTTGATTTATTTTAGATTGTAATTAAATCATTGATTCATTGGCGACAACACGATATCAATAATAAAACTAGTTTTTGTTATGGAAATATTATTGAATGTTCATTATTTCCACCAAGAACTGATGTAAGTTATCGTTTGAAATTGATAAGAAATGAAATAAAAGACAGTGAAGCACAGTAAGTTTACAAATTATTTGTTAATTATTTCTCTATTTGTTATTGTTCACATTTTAGGAATAAAAAACCGAAAGATAGAAGTGCTGTTTATCAAACTTTAAAATGTATGTAAAATAATAATAATTTATTCTTTTATTAATATTAATAAAATATATATATTTTTTTAATTTGGCAAATTTCAGGTATGATAGCATTAAAACGTAAACTCGACCAAAAACGTAAAAATAATAATAATAATGATAGTGCTGGTATTGCAAATATCGTGGAAGAGCAGAATATTGGAAATAATGAGACTAAAAAAGATCAATAATAATACTCAGATTTATAGTTTTGGTTCAATTGCCTGAATTGTTGAATATTGCAATTTATAAATTTATTATTATGGAATTCTATATATATGTAGCTTTTTCCCGCACGTCACAATTCTATTTTATTATAATTATTATTGTTGTTGTGCAATGTGATAAATTACTAAAGAGTGAGAATCAATAAATTAACAAGTATCCTTTGTTTGTTTTCGGTTACCTTCCAAACAAATTATATCGTCTTAACAGAATTTCCTATTTCCTGTTTATATTAATTAAATCATAATCGGAAATGGAGTTTCTCGAATAGATTGCTATAACTACGATAAATCATCATAAGTTGGACTCAATTTGTATGTTGTCCGATAAATGGAATCGAATAGTGATAATTCCAATTCAAAAGTTAGAAAATTAATGATAATACATCGAACAATCCGGAATTCTAAGTTGAAAATACACAAAAAAAAATCTACAAATAGTCGGAACCAAAAAAAATTAAAAAAGCAGAGCCAGCATCGTTCGAACAACAATTTGAAGAAGAATCAGCTCTTATTACTTATGGATGAAGTAACAAAATATCGATTAGTTAATATTCATCTCATCTTTCTTGCACAAATATATATACAGCTATGATCAGTAGTGATGAGAGAGGTGATGAAATCTCAGTAAACCTAAGTAAAACTTTGTTTATTAGAAAAAAAGATGCTAAATATAAATAATAAAAAAAAGTTCCGGTCCAATGGGAATGCTTAATAATAAAATTGAACAAAAAACGACACGTGGATATTATCATAAATTTTGTAAATGGACGTTGTTTGACCATATGATCAAATTTATCTCAACCCTTCAAGTTTCCAACCCTCTAGACGCTTGTCAAGCTGGAGAATTTTCGCAAAATACTGTCTATAAAATGTGTCCTGGTGTACGCCTGCGTTTCTGGGGCGGCGTCATATAACATAACATGATAGTAAAAATAATGGTCCGGGTTAGTAGTAGATGGTTGTGGCTACCTTTAATATTGCAATTGTTCCAACATTATTATTGTCTAATAAAATAATAACGTGTAGAGAGTGCCTGACAAAATATCACAAATCTATAATTAATTTTTGTTTTATGTGATTTCTGTGACATTGTTGATTTATTTAAAAAAAAAAAAATAATGATCTCACCATAGATAAGATCTGTGTCCAAATGGTTTTTGGTGAGTTTAAATTCTAATATTTATTATTTTTTTTTTAAAGAAAATCTAATGCATTACATTGAAATCGCACGGTTTTTGTTGCAAATCCTTCGGTTTTTTCTTTTTATTATGTAACAGATCTTTAAGTCGAGCTGTTTTATTCGAATGGAATCTACTGAATTTTTTATGTTTCAAGCTATAAATGCAAATTTAAATCGAAAATTATGTGTTTAACTGTTTGAAAATCAAAGTTTATAAACTTTCAAGCTATCTATATTTGGGAAGTGAAAAAATAAACAAATATTAAATTTGCATCGTTTTGTAATGCGAGAATACTGAAAGTAAGAAGTGGATCAAAAGACTTATGGAAGTCTATGCATTAAAAACTCATAAATTTCCTTTAGTAATATTAAAATAACTTTTTTTTTCAACTTAGAAGTTTTTTAAGGCTTTGATGTTGATTTCTGCAGTGATTTCAGGATTTAGCTTTTCGGAAATTTTATTTTTATTCCAACTATCAAAATTTTAGTGCTTTTAGTAAATTCACAAAACCATTATTCCAAGTTTGCCTTTCAATCCTTGTTGGAGTCCATTTCTTGTTATAATAATGTGTTTTTTATTTTTTGTGGCAATCTATCAATTCGATGTTTGATAGAACTGAAACGACTCGGTTCCAGATAATTGAGAAATTCACAGTGTTCTCTGATTTATTTCTAGTTCAAATCGATTCTTTTGATATCGTAGGTTTTAAAAGCTCTCCTTCAATTTTCTATATTCCCATCTAGTTTTATTTATAAAAATTTTGTCTATTCGGGAAAATCCCTAAAAGAACAACTTCTAAGAAGTCGACCAATCGTTTTTGGTCTTAAAATTTCAAGAAAAGCGATGCTCTATTTCAGTTTACACCTTTTTCAATAAGAAATTTCAAAGTTCACATCTCAGACCTTCTGGAATTCTCTAAAAACCCACAATCAATAAGATTTTGAGTATTTAATAGAAGAAACTGAGCCTATATTGAACTTAATAAGGGATGAGTACTCAGAATAAATGAGAGACATCAGGAAGTCTCTGATCTGAGCCAGTAATTGAAGAGCTCATAGCAAAAATAAATGTGCCGATTTGATGAGACTGTGAATACTTCTGAGTACGTTAGAATTTAATGCGAGAAACTGAGAATGTTAATCGGATAAATGATACTCTGGGGATGGATCCGATAGCTGGAAAACCTAAACTTCAAGTGATTGAATCAGTGTAATATGGGAGAGATCAGGAAGTTTTTGTTCCGAGCCAGAAATTGGAAAAGTTATAGATAGCAAGACTAAATATGTAGATTCAATGAGATTACGAACACTTCTGTGAGAATTGCATGCTAGAATCATAAATATGTTAGCGAGTTTATTAGATAAATGAGGCTCTGGGGATCGAACCGATAATTGAAATCTGAGCTGCAACAAATGAGTACTGAGGATAGATGAGAGATCAGGAATTCTTTGATCTCAGACTGGAATTAGAGAGCTTATATAACAAGAATGAATGATCGGATTTGATGAATCAGCGAGAGCTTTCAAAGAATTTATGTCACACATGAAACTTGAAAAAATATAATGATATAGAATTTGATCATTTCTGTAAAGTTTCGAAAGAAACCTATAAATTTATTACGATCAAATGAAGACATAGAGAGATTCTGGAAATCTTATTGATTTCCTGAAATTCTGTTTTTATCCAACTATATATAATAAA
>JAZBGX010001207.1:0-20287 GCA_037414775.1 Zonitis immaculata
TGTATATATATATATATATATATATGTATAGTATGTTTAGAATGTAATAAATTCGAAACGATACCAGTAAGAAATACAACTATCGATTTATTTTCTGCTTGTCTTTCCACCAATGGGAACGTATACATTTTCGACAACGGATAATTGACGGGATCGCGGGTAATATAAAGTGAATTTCTTTGAAACATCGATACGACAAGATATATCTCGAAACTAACAACAAGAAAAATCTATACTGTCGTTTTTTATGGGTTTTTGTCGAAATTATCAACTTACGCTACTGATAAAGTGTCATGATACAGTTGTCTTACAATTTTATCATCAATTTAACTCGACAAAAATCTCCATTACTAGAATAACAATTTTCCTAAAAACCCATTCTCAATAATTTTCATATACCTATGTACAAATTACGTATTTCTTATTATATTATGTATGGTTTATCTTTCTAAAATTATTGAATCTGCTAGATTATTGTGGAAAGCAAAAATTAAACTATGTTTAATCCAGTTAAAGTGGCAGAAAAAAATGGTCGCATAGAATGCAAAAAATTACTCACAAGATTGTTTAATTGTACTTTGTTATAGGGGATGAGTGGTTCTTTTAGTGTAAATTTGAAATAGCGTCATCCGGTTAGCTGATATTTCCGGTTAAAGTTTTTGCTCAATATCTTGTGTACATTGGGTCTTATACGACGACAAAATTCATAATAAAGACCTTTTTTTGGTACAAAATTAAATTCCATACCCATTGACGTTTCCAATTTGTTTTTTCATCGTATGACCTACCGTTCATTGAATTAAATAACTGATTAGAATAAAATTGTGCATGATTTCGAGGCTCATTTGCTTTAGAGTTGTTTTGGTCGAATAGAGGTTCTCGTGAAATTTTTCTAAGGAATTATGTATTTTGGGAGTCTTTTGTAGGTTATATTTTATTGGTTTCTATATGGTTATGTTCGAATAGTCATAAATCTAGTTTATGAAAACTTTAGGGAACTAGAAACTGTTTGAATGAAGAACGACCTCAGGTGGAAAGTTGTGATCATTGAAAGCTAACTATAAATACAACTATATAGTATATAAGTTTTGATTAATAGTTCAATAGTTTCTTATTGTTATTTGGTAAATTTTACTTTATATAAATTAATAATTCAAAATATTGAAATGGCTTATAAATGGGAACAATTGTCTTAAATTCCTTATAAATTCTTGTTCGACTTGTATCTATTCTATGGAAGTAATTAATTATCAACACCTGCAGCTATTTGTTATAAAATAAGGGAGATATGTTTAAAATGTTTTCTGATTAGATTCTTGTTATATATATATATTTATATGTATATGAATTTATGGTAATTTCGATTCGAACACTATAATTGAGATTGCTTTTGTTGCTATATATTTAAATATCCATTTTGAGAGATTGTATGGATGCCAAAAAGGCGAGATCTTAGTCGGTAGGGTGCCTTAATCAGTGGGTTCTCACTATAATCCGCCTACAGCAACAAATGTCTGTCTGTCCGTATATAATTATCACCTTTCATCAAAAACGAACAGGATTTTGGAAATAAAAAAACAAAACAAAAAAATTATAAAACTAAAACCGACAGCAGCACATTTTTTGCTATTATTATTTTATAAAATTATCTACACTTAATTAGAAACTTCCTTTGAAAAAAAAAAAAAAATTATATCTCTATGATAAATTACGATAAAGTATCGAGAATTTTCGGTGAAGCTATGAAATTTCAAGAGATGGTCAAACTAGCCTACGGTTATTACTCTTCCATATTATTATTAACGATTCAGTTTTATAAAAGGATATTCATTTACATACAAACACTTTAAAAACATACGTACAGTTAATATTTTAGGGATATATGTACATGCGAAAGTAAATATCTATACTGGATATAGCTTGAAGGGGTTTATATATAATTGCTATTTGTTGTTGGAATGATTAGTTCATGTGAAGTCTTCAACACTATAAATTTTCGGTTTGACCTATGAAATTACGTTAATAATAAATGTCAAGCTTCTTGTCTTGACTATACTATATAATCAAATTGTTATTTCATATTTAGTTACGCCCATAATAGAAACTTGAAGATATATACAACAACTTGTTGGGTTATAATAATAACTGAAAAATTATCATCTACATATCAATATATTAAAAATATTGAATTGACGTCAATATCTTCTTTCAGGCGATGAAATATAAATTACTGATTATATACACGAATTTCAACATAAAATATAGTGTTTATTGATTTTGGCAATTCAATCAATTGAGTCAAAAGGCCAGAGAGTTAGACAATTGTTTGTATCTTCTCAATTATATTCCGTTCAGTTGTTTTTCAACGGTGCTGTAGATATACAGTCTGTCTAAGTTCTTGATGAAACTTTTTTTCTGGGCGTGAGAATATTCCTTTAATATCACAGTTTGAATCTATAAGAATGGTTATCTCCAGTAGTAGGACAACTTGTATAATAATACTGTTCTCACATGTCATATTTTATCACGTTGTCTTAATAATAAATGACTATATAAAATATAAATAACTGAAATAAAGTCGACAATCTAAATACAAGGGATGGTCTAAAAGTAATGATAATCGATTTATTAGATGAAATTTAGATCCAACTGAATTCTGCATGAAGAAAAATGCTAGGAACTATTTCATAAGATTAATAAATTCAGCTCAATTCACCAAACATCCGGATATTTATAATTTGAGACCACACATTTGTCGAATTTCTATATTATTCCAGTAATAATTTGTGATTATTATTCCAGAAGCTGGAACATTCAAAAGTGAAAGTACAATTCTCGAAATTAATAATAAAAATATATCGAGCTTTTGCGTTGATTATTATAATCAAATTGTTATTTTATATTTGAAACGCCCATAAACGTGAGGACAACAGTAAAAATATAGATAATAGATAATAACTGAACAATTATCAACTATATTATGGATATCGATATTAATAGTACATTGCCAGTATTGAGTTTATGTTAATAATATTTCCTTCTAGGCAATAAAATATAAATCAATAATTTAAATTCTCCACTTGTTTAATACTTTCTTAAATTAAAAAAAAAAGAATACGTTCAGTTGATACGATATTTTAAAATCTAAATCTGTTTAATGCAGATTTATCGTAACAGCTATTATAATGATAACAGAAGACGGTTATCTTGAAGATAGAGACTATACGCTTCTGGTTTTAGGGTGTCTATAGTATATATCTTGTTAACCAATCAACTTCATTAGCATATCAAGCGTGTTATAATAATCAAATTCGGTTCCTATAACCATCATAACTTCTGTATTATTATTATTATTATTATCATTATTTTTGTATAATAATGATAATGATGGAGATTGTCTAATAAAGCGGACAATTTTATAATGAAACTGATGCCGCAACATATAGCGCTTTGCTTATAAAACTGTTAGATCGTTAAATTCATTATAACGGTCGGTTGGTCCTTTTGATAAGAATAAAATGCGTAAAGATAAAAAATAAGAATACTACTCTTTTCATGATTCGATTAATGTTCTCGATTAGCGCTATCTTATGGGTGTTTTTTTTTTGACAATAACAATAATGTAAATTTAAACTTTATATATTATAACGAATTTAATATTTGTGACATTCAAAATGTATTTCTCCCGTCTCTTGATATTCTGACGTTAGTTAGGAATTTAATAAACATTTTTCTTGTATCGAATATTGTTACACCGTTGTATATAGATTAAGATTCTTCAATTTACAACGTTTACAATTTATTAGATCATAAAATCTTTATGTTTCCTCATTAAAGTGTGGTTTTAAAATTATTTTAGTGAATAAATAGACATCAGTTAAGTTTATTGTAGAGAGGCAGTAATTTTGAAGGAAACCACAGCCTACATCTTTCGAGCCGTTATGAGATACTGTTCTCAAGTTTTCAACTACAATAGTGAATATATGTTAGAACAGTTTGCAACAATCACTATATACTTACGCGACAGCACAACAAGTAAGTGATTTGTGGTAAAGTTTACTATTGACACTTGAACAATAAACATCAAGGTGAAATTCATTAGCATAAGACTTTGTGTCCGTTTAATTATTCGAATTGTTTACAAGAAAACCATGGTCCAATTAACTAGATACACCTCTGAGGCCGAGACCGCTAGCGGTTTAATTACAACCAATCAGGATTATGCAAAAGGAACTGACAATAGTTACTATACATATACTGTCGATGTTGTTGTATCTGTCTACTTAATATAAGCAACAGTAGTCTAGGGAACTAACATGTAACTAAAACTAATAACTAACACCGTTAGAAATAGTTATAGTAGAGCCTGTTCTGTTGTGGTTGATCTTGACAAACTATATATCAACTATAATATACATGGAGTGATCCAAAAGTAATAATAATCAATATAAAGCATAAATTCTCATCAGATAATATCCAATCTCTGCTTTTTGAAAAAAATCATTAACTTGAACCTTCCAAAATGCTTCTAAAATGGTCATCGCCTCGCTATTATCTTCAAATTTCATTTATTCGTATTTCTATTTAAGCCAGAGAAAGAGATAGGAGTCGCTGGAGCTGAATCTGAGAATCGGATGGGTTCTCAGTACTTCGAAAGTGGATGGTCATGTTCTGCCCAACTCAAACTCCTTGCACTAGCGTTAATTCTCTGACTGCTCGTATTCCAATAAATGTAGTTCCAAATGAGAGTGTATTCATACGATTATTTCACTGATAACTAGAGTGAGGGTTGAAGTTTGCTATCCTATTTTCTTAAGATTTTTGTGACCGGTTTGTATTACTTTTAGATCCGCACTCGTATATTAAGCGAATATAGTTTAGTATTAATAATATTCATGGGGTGAGAATTTTCGGTTGAAGTCGTCACCATATACCATACATATTATATATAAATATATAATAGAGGTCAAAAATCTAGTTATATTCTCAATTCAAGTACTTTTATAATGTCTTTTCTATGGTTGGACACTTGAAATTCAAGTATCAGGGAGAATTTTTCACTTTGACTCCTTCTATAGTGGGAAATTCATTGATTTTATTTAACATTAACCACTTCAACAACACGAGAAAAAAAAACTACATTAACCTTATAATTATTGTTAGGTCGGTATGCTGTGAGTTTTTCTAATTCACTGTCAGATTCATTTATTCAAGTAAAATTATTACCGTAAAAGCACAAATCCTGTTACTCTAATATAAATATATATTCGTTTCGAGATACAAGAAGCTTGATGGATTTTGATAAAAACTGAAATCTCGATGCTCCATAATAAAATTTTCATATCCATTTGTCAGTATGTAACAAACTCTGACTTCTTCTCAATAAATAACTGGTTTTACTATTAGATAAATTATCATAATCCAATCAGCATCGTTCTAAAAAAGGGAAAAAGAAAAAAAAAGGAAAACGAAAAAACAATAGAGGAATATAAACCGGAATAGATTCTTTTAAATTTTATTTTCGACGCATCTAATACATATTCAAAACTGTTATCTATATAAATTGTAACGGGGCGAGAGAGAGAGAGAGAGACTAGAAAGCCAAAACAAAAACAAAAAGACAAATATCACTATCATTACGGTTATCTCTATTACTGTATCGCACATTATCAAGTTTCAATGGTTTTCAAATGCAAAATAAAACAATTCATAAGTCGCTTAGAATTGTGATAGGTACGAACCATTTTATAGGGATGTTAGAACTCACAGCGGTATTTTAAGTTTAATTTTCGATCGTATTCTGATAATGAATTTGCTATAAATTCTTTTATTATAGGAGCAAAAAAGATATAACGATTTTTTTACAATAAAACACCAGTTGGTAGTAATAAATTTTGAAAATACCATATTTAGCTCTATTCATTACTTGTCACAAAAATTTTAACTTACTAAAACGTCAATTATAGAGTCGATTCCACAGAACGTAAAAATTACAATTTGTCCTAACTTATAATTTTTTTTTTCTAACTCACAACTCTTTTTCTTGTCATTAAAATTCATTAATCTTTCTGAGAGGCAGAGATCCATGATTCCATTCGTCTTTTTGGGGTTTGACTATTAGGATTTTTTTGAATTTGCTATCTATTATTCTAAAAGTTTCTTTTCTCATCCTATATATTTTCTTCTAATGTATGAAAAAGTAGAAAAATTACTCTTGGGTAATTTTATGAATCTGAGCACGACTTCAATTTAGTTCGCTAATTTTTTTGTTGCCAGTAACTTTGATGTAAAGTGATATAAATTGATAGAAATGAATATGGAGACAATGGCCTGTCACCATTTCAAATATTAAATGTTATAATAAACATAAATGTTATAATTTAGATGAATTTGAAGTTGAATACGTACAAAGATAGTGTTCAAATTCATTAAATTTATAAATGAGTGGGGTATTAACATCCGTGTGCGGCACAAAATTTATTAAAGACAATTAAAACTGACATCTACCAACATTTAAATATATTATTTAATATTAACACTAGATTCTATCAACTTTTCATGTGGAATAAGCGATAATTTCAATGAACCTATAATTATAAATAATATACAATTGAATTTGTCCTATTTATTTGTTTCAATATTCGGTCAGGTTGGTCTTATAATACGACTGAAAATTCGATTTGTGTGCTCTTGCTTTTCTTAAAGTCAACATCTAAATTAGGTTTAAAAACAATTTCAGCTTTTCTCTAACGTACTTATTTAAATATTCTACCATATTGCCACTTTTTATGTTTTAAAAGCACCATCAAGAGACGACGTCGAATATCTACCTACTACAACCCAAACCATCATCTAATATTATTCTGCATAGACAAAGAGTTATTTTTGCAAGTGAAATAAAGCAACCGATGGCCTTTCACTGTTATCTTTAAAGAGCACATTTTCTTCCACTTATTTGTCTGGAGAAAAATAGATTGAGGAAATACCATACGCTTCAATGAGCCACAATCGTTATATTATTATAATATAAAACTTTTATCAAAATTGAAGGGCAAGTTTAATTCTATAGAAATTCATTTTTATTTCATTTTGTTTGTTTGTTTTTATTGGTTTCTCGCTTCCTTCTATTTTTATCTATCTATATAAAAGTCATTCTTAATCTTATTAAGACGTTGAGTGAAAATATAGATAAGGTTAATTGGAGTTTTTCGTCAAGGAAGACTTACAATTTCCGTTTTTCGGTTTTCATTATAACTAAAACAAACAAAATTAAATTATTTTTTGAAACCGGCAACAATGTCTTGATGAATGAACTTCAAATAATGGAAATTATAAATGATTTTTTTTATTTGATATAAGTATAGAGAAAGGGAAAAAAAACAACTAGTCCATTTTTTAAATAGATTGGATAGATACAAATTATTATGTAGTTGTTTTTTTATTTAAAGATATTTATGAGTTGGAAATATGTCTTAGATACAGAATTGGAGTCTGCTTTTGTTTGGTTGGTTGGTTGGTTGGTTAGTTGGCTGGTTATAACTGCCAGCAGGATATTAAGATATTTTGTTATTTAAGGTATTTAATAATATCTTTTATTAGAACATAAAGAGTAAAAGAGATGAATATTATAAATAGGAATGTCTACGTATAATTAACGAATTAATTTAGACAATGTTACATCTTTAATGGGGGATAACAAGTCAGTTTAATTTGTCCTATAAACAAAGAGAGATATAGAGATAAATATAGTAAGCCTATATAGGGGCATATAGTATAACTAATCAACCATTTCTATAACTAAAGTTTTAGTGTTGTTGGACGCGAACTTTATAGGCAGAGCTATAGTGCCAACTTGAAATTATTCTAACCACATTACATACCATTTGTAATTAACACAATATTCAATTCTGTGAACGATACAAAACTAATTGTAAAATAGATCTCTATATATTCATATCCTACATATAAATGGAAATTTCTAATTTTGATTTTCGTATCACAGCAACAAACTGTTTTCTCCTCACTTATTCTCGTATAATATGATTTAATGAAAGCTCGCTAAATTTTAATTGTTTTCTGTATTATTTTAGTCTTATAAATTTACGCCAGACTTGGATATTGTCGTTTATAGATTTGCTATATAATAAAACAAGTGCAGAACAAGCTATCAAAATTTCTAGAGCAAAACAAAGCTTGGAAAATTGTCTAACTTGCATAGAAATGGGATTTGTAAAGACGTGTTTATAGTTTTCCGACTTTAAGTTCCTATAACGTAAAACATCCAAAAATATAGGATTTTAGTATATAATTTAATATATATATGTATATACATATATAACTTTTTATATTTGTATGTTTGAACTATATATGTATATTTATTGTTTTCTATAATGGTTACTTATATACAGTGTGGAACACTCAAAATGTCTCACAAAATACGTTTTGTGTTTTTGATTCATTTATAGAAAAAAATGCAATCGTTCAAATTGTAGCCCATTAATCAAATGACAATGTTTTAGTGTAAAAAAAGATCTTTTCTGCACCTTGTAAAGTATTTCCGGCTCGACATTGTGCAATTCCATACCACAATCCGCTCCATTGCATCTTCACCCTCAAAACTTTATTTGCAATTTTTTTCTCGAAAATTCGTTTATGTAACTTATATTAAAAATATTATAGTACTTTATTCAAAAAAAAAAATGTGATCTCTAGTGATATTGAATGAAGAATAGGGGTAACAGCGTATTTCGTGAGATATTTTGGGTGTTTAAGATTTTCTATACACACTGTATATATATATTACAGTGTACATTTTTATACCTGTAATAAAATAACTGATTTATTTGATCAAATTATCGTAAAATCGATAAGTTCAAGTAACATTTATTTGTTGGTAAGAGATTCCAGACGGAACTATGGCGACAACTTTTCTAACGTACAACTATATTTTGTGCAATTTTAAAGTAATATTATACAAGATTTTCTAAAAAGTCTGCTAATTCTTGCAAATCTCTCAATATCAAGTTTTTCCGTTAAAATAATTGTCATATATAAATAGATAAGAAATATAATACACTTCCAAGTTTTTCATTATCGAAACACAAGGAACAATAAATAAAATTTACGATAACATATAAAACTGTTTTAATTTCTTTTTGAATCATTGTTTTTAATTAAGCGATAAGAATATAAAACAGATAATAAATTATTTAATAAAGAATAAACAACAAATCTTCAATATTCTACCAGTCACATACATATATAAATATATAGATGTTATAATAAAACGATTGTTCTGATTATATTGAAATCGACAATTTCGTATTCAGGATAAACTCCAAATGGGGGTTGTAGAATAGGTATGATGGTGAACATTATTCTTCCATAAAGCTGATTACGTTTTTTTTAAAAAACAAAACAAAAAAACAGAAGAAACGAATAGAAAGTAGATGATAACATTTGAATAAGATGGTTATTTAACAAAGTAGATATTATTCTAATAAAGAAATTATAATAAATAGATGTGTACGACTAATTTTAATCAAATAATAAAAGATAGTTGAGTTGACTATTATTTGAATAGAATAATTTATTTTAGGCCTCCTAGGCAACCAACTTCTTATTTAATCTATAGTTTCGTAAAGACTATAATTCAAATATAATATGAACGCCTCCTTATAGCGTCTGTTATATCAAAAATTGAATTAATTCTACCTAAAATTTTATTAGCTACTTTATCTATCTACATGTATATTTATTTATGTTATACTTGTAGTGAAAGTAGAGGAGTCTCAGTCAAAATAAAATTCTTCGAGATCTTATCCGCTCAATAAATTATAATATGAAGCGTTTAGAATATGTTTCTTTCTCCAATTAATAAAACCCACCCTGTTTATATAGTTGATAGTCCAATAGTTGCCAATCATTGAAAAGTAGGTCGACATGACATAAAGTTCAACCAATCAGAAACTAATAAGCAATAAATCCATTCAACTCAAAAGAAAAATAGCCTAGTATTAAATTTACCTCAAACTTTTTAACATTAGCTATATTTATATGTAATTTTTTTTTTTTTTTTTGGTGTTATATGCCATTTATAGTGAAAGTAGAGAAATAGTAATAAAATAAAATTCTTTGAAATTCTATCCGGTCAATAAATTTTAGGTGCAGCTGCTGTTAGTTTCATACGAAGCTTATATGGAATTGAGTCTGCTTATAGTGTATTATAGGGGATATTGTACTGTTTACGTGTTGGTATATTATGGTAGAATAGAAGACGATGGTATAGTATATGTGTATATATGCCCATATGAGTGTAAAGGAGGCTTCACAGGCCTAACGTTGATTTACTATAGCATTGTATCATCCCCCTTTAGACAATTCAGTTTTATCCTGAGGTTGGAATATAGGCATCAGTATATAGTATTTTCTTGGATACTATATAACTATTATATATATAACTTTGTGTATTACTAGCTTTTAAGGAAAATTAATTTCAAAGTACAATAAGGAGATGGAAAAAATGGGGAAGCTATTATTATTAGGAAGTTGTCGTCTCGACAACATGGATCAAAAGTAATTGTTCTCGAGAAAAGTTAGAAAAGAAAAAATTGGGCTGTTTGGAAAGTTTACGGACGAAATTTCTTTTATTTTCCAGTTGACGTTATAGTAGAATAGTAGTAGTAGTAGTAGTAGCGATTTGTCGTTAAAGACTTTAGATAATAAATTGTCATTATTCAACATGACAAAACTAAAAGCTTTTTAGTACACTTTCACATCATTATTTGTCGCAATTAATTATTACCAAATATTACATTTTTTCCCGTTTTCTCGCTATAAAATCACCATTCTAGCAATAATGGATTTAAGTTCCAATTAAAGACAAGATTAACTTGTCATTTGCTTTTCTATAAAACCGAGTTGTTGTTGTTGTTGTTGTTTTATTTTTTGTTCCCCTCTTCTAGTAGAGAATTTCAATATTCAATCAATAAATTTCTAGCACACAACAAAAGTAGGAGAGAAAAAAAACACAGACCCATATATACGATATTCGAATTATAAGTAAACAAAAACAATTTGTATGACAAACATAAATATCACTATCCTTCCATAGATTGTCATTAAAATCTATCGAAATATGTTCCAAAACTAATTCATCATCAAACAATAAATATACAATATATGGGTTGTGTCTCGGAATAATATAATAGTTGCCTTCATCACAATAATAATAATAATAATAATAATGTGTACTATGATTGAAGCAAATTGTTATACGAATATAATGCAGTATGTATATAGGGTGTGTTTTAATATCACTTCCGGTTATATTCGATATATATGTAGTAATTGACTGTGTTATTTTGAATAAAACGCTCCATTTACTATTGTTAGATATTATATTAATACAGGTGTACTTTCAAAATTAATATTTTTTTCGCCGAAGAGCAATTTTTGTTCAAAAGAAATTTTCTAGAGCTGTGCGTCTGCACTTTGTTTCTCGAAATATTGGCCTTAAAAAAATGTCCATTCGAAAGAGGAAAATCTTTTAAATGCCTAATTGATGGCAAAGCTCTTTCGAAAGAAGCACCACCGTTAGTTTACGTTTCGCTCCGTGAGATTTTTGTGAAAATAGAAAATGTCCATTAAAGGGAGGTTTTATTGTACCTATGTATTGATATTTAGATATTCAAAATCTTAAGCAAAAGGAGTCATCTGTTGAACGAAACTGAACTTGTATTGATAACAATTTTCTGTATGGAATATCCAAAATTTTATGTTCATAATCCAGTCGTACAATAGATAGCGCCATCAGTTTACAGCAAGTAGAGAGCTTTTTATTGAATAACTCATAATTCACGACAATATACTTTGTAGACACAAAAACTGATTTTTAATTATAGCTATTACCATTCATTTGGGAATATAATTTGATAGTTTCCAACGAATTAATTTTTGGGTAAATAATTATAATTTTTTTTGCTGAACGTAAATGTTAGCGGAAGACAACAATAAATATGTAGTCCGAAAATCCACTCTTGAAAATAAAAGTTTTTTAGAGTTAGTCGAGTAAAAGCGAGAAGGTAAGAGATGAAAAGTTGATGTCAACATCTTATTTTTTGGACTTCAAGAGGTCCGCCGACCACATTTTAAGAGCCTATGGTATAAGTAGTAAGGGGTTTAGAGTGAATTTAATTTTTGTGAGATGTTCCACGCTATTTCAATATTTCAAACTCAGAACGTTATGATTCTAATGATATCTACTGATTCCTGGCATGTCTAATCCATCAGGATTGTTGTCGATTCGATAATTCCTTTATTAATTATATAATTATACACAGCACCATCTATCAGGCTCTAGTGGTAGGGTTTGATGATAGAAAGAGTAGCTGAAAACTTTTAATAGCTTTTTTTCCTCAAATAATTTCTGTGGTTTCTCCATTAATTATTTATAAGAGAAGTTGAATTTTAAAAGTGATTTCCCAAGAAACTAATTATTTCAATTGTATCGAGTAGAATTTTTTTAGAAATTTCAATTTCACTTCAGTTGTCTTTATTTACCTAAATTCTCTGTGCTTTTCGTGAGACACTTGCGAATAATTCCACTAGATGGCTGTAAGTGTACAATAACTTCTTATATTATGCAATTATTGGTAATGGAATATTACAGAAATATATAATACAATAATAATACATTTATATACAATTTCAAAATTCAATTATTTATACTTTGTAAGTCTCTCAATTTGATAACAATTGAAATCTTAATTAGGTAGTTTACATTTTGCGTTAGGGCTCGAAATGTCGATATAATTATTTAAATTACGAATTTCCTAGAATTCCAATAAAATTGTTCGACTATTGCGTGTATAATTATTTATTATAATTTATAAACAAATGAATATTTTATTGAGTCAATAGAAACATTGTTTGATTGTATCAGTTTGGGTAATTGGTTATTTCGTTTGTTTGTTGGAAAATTTCACGTTTACAGTTATATATATGAATGCAATCAAGTTGGTTTTTTGTTTTGTTTTGCTTTTTCTCTCAACATTGCTTGAAATTATAATTATAATTGAATTGTTCTATCATTTCTTTGTATCAGTCAATTGTATTTCAATTAATACCTCAACTAACTCGAATTTGATCATCTCTATGATAGATATATGTATAGAGATTGCATTGTAGGTTAGAGAATTTGTAGAGAGATCATTGAAAATTGAACATTCCAATCATTCAACAATGTACTGATTGATGATACTACAAATTAATGGTAACAATCTAGAATTATATCGGTCATTATTGAGTTGTATCTATCAAATAAATATATAATATCGATGCAACAGTTTTGTTCAACTAAACTAAACTACATATAAATTTTTTGGAGACAAAAAAAAAATTGATTCCTTCGAGCCGGATTTGAACCAGCGACCTATGGATTTCTTTTACTTCCCTACTACAGTCCACCGCTCTACCAACTGAGCTATCGAAGGTTATTACTTTAAAAAAAATTGATAATAAAGTGGAAAAAAAACTATTCATTGAAATATATATATAATGTAGATCAAAGAATTTTTATATGTTTTTTTGTTTTGTTTTTATGGGTGGCTTAGGGTGTTTGTGCACGATAAAAATTTCTCAAGAGAGGCTTTGTATTCGTCTCGTCAAGCGAATAGTTATTACTATCACAAAGACTTTTCCGTTGTCGATTTTTTTTTCTTCTTTCATTTCAAACGCAACGCAAAGGGTGTAGATGACGAGACAGAATCTCTTGAAATACACCCTTCATCGACCCAGACACCTTATCGAACAAAACAAAAAAAGTCTATGTGGTGTTTTTATATCAAATCGACCAGACATCAATAGAAAATCATAAATTCCAAGTTTAACTGTACGAATTAATTTCATTTGAAGAAAATTGTGAAAATTCAATTAAAAACGTTAATTATTCTTATGATTATAACGGTGAGAAAAATAGGAAGATCGATGTATTCATTGGTTGTTCCGGAAATGTGTAATTAACTGCAATTCCAGTTGGAAAATATTTGTTGAAATTGCTATATCCTGAAAATAGAACATATTGGTTCGAATCAAACACGTAACGGAAGTTTGATTTTCATCAATTTCTATTCCCCCCCCCAAAACCCACTAAAACAGAAAGAAAAAAAAAGTGGAATATGGTCCGAATAAAAAGTTGGTCCTTTTATTTTCAACAACAGTCCTTCAAAATATTCGAATATAGTTATAATGAAAAACTTCTATATTGGAAGTTTTATCGGAAAATCATTTTGAATTTGACGAATAAAATCTATTCAAATTCTTTTGTATATTTTCTTTTATGGAAAATCTCAATTCAGTATGATTACCCAATCTAAACAATGCATGATCCGTTCTTATTCTTTATACGTGATAAATTTTCTATTTTACGATTATCGGAATTTATCCGAATAAAAGCGAAAGAAAATTTTACTAGAATATATTCAAAAATCTAAATGTATTTGGTAATTTTTTTATTTTTTATTATCCGAATGTAATAGAAAATAACGACTAATAATTTCCATCATTATCATTATTATACCCTATATAAATATAAAAAATAAATAATAAAATGATAGTATGAATGGCGATTAATTTCCGTTGAATTGTGAAATTTAGATTTAAATTTTAGATAATTTATATTGAATCACTCTATACATATATACACATGACTTAATTTGAAAGAGTCATTTTGAATAAATTACAAAAAACGGGTAGAGATAAAAAGATGCTATATAATGGAATTTCTTCAGGTGTTATTGATAAAAATATTTACATATATAGAAAAATTATGTATATATATATATTGGAAAACAGAAATACAATTCTGATTTAAATCGATAAAGGATTTAATCGAATAAAATTCATTGTTATTGATAGTCGAGTTGTTGTAAAAAAGAAATGAAGGAAATTAATATAATGTCAGATTGTGTTTCTTGACAGAAAATCCACCGTTTAATAGTCGTTACTATGTGATCCTAGAACTATACGAGAGTAACAACAACAATAACAACATCTAATCGAAATAGTAGATCTAAATGGAATAGTTGTCAATATATTTTCCTGTTCAATACCGGATTGAAATCAAACTAATTTTACATATAGCAATAAACACTTTATTTTTCATTATCATTATTATTATTATTTTTATTATGTTTACATATGTTTACAGATCGTCTGATAGAGACATAGTAAATTTTGAAACATTAAAACGGATCAATATATAATTTATTTATTTTTAATTTTTTTTTTTATAACGTTGTAATTTTATACTACAACAACCCTTGTTCAGTGAAGGGGGTGCAGTATATCACATTCATTCAAATAACAATTGGTTTAATTGAAATCATATTTTTTGTTGTTTGTTATTATTATTGTGTATTTACATAATATACAAATCAAATTTTGTGCCTTATCTTGAAATTGAACGACAAATTTTCCAATTGTCGCAATTAATTAATTTAATTCATTTAAAATCCATTGCCTTGATTTATCAGTCTATAAAAATTAATATTATTCTTTTATTATTATTTTTTTTTTTATGTATAAAATTTATTTAATAATAATAATTATTTAAACATCAATTCACATATTTTGGTTATTGAATGACTAGAATTGACCTTTCCTATATTAATTTATATGGCACCATAAAAAAGATATGCAAGAAATCCATTGGAGTAGAAATTAATTCGAAATTATTTGAATTATTTAGAAAGAAAGGTCAAGAATTTCTAATTTGGGATATGATGGAAATCGATAACAATTAAAATTGGGCCCATTTTCCCTTATTATCTATCGTTGTTTTATAACTACGATATCAATTACTTTTATTAACATTATCATTATTATTATTATTATTATTATTGATAGTTTTCTTATAGACAGATATTGATGTGATTAGGAAAACATTTTACGTGTAGCTTGAAACGAATCAATCCATCACAAATTTCTTACACAACCTTTCATTATAAATTATTTACAATTGAATTGTTAAACAAAAACAAACAATAGAAAACAAAAACTCGAAATAGTACTAGAAATAATTAAAAAATATTACAAACAATCAATTTAGACGCAACTCTCTTGTTGACAACCCATCAATGGAGTTCGTACAGTTACAACTTCTTTATGATGATAAAGACCAGTTGTTGGTTTGGTTAGTGTTGATGTTGGAAATAGTGATGTTATTGGTGATATCATTGGTGATGTTGGTTTTGATGGTATTGGTGGCGGTGGTGGCCGCCTACTATGATCAATTTGTGCATAAATTGTTGTATTATCACGATTACGTAATGTACCATATTGATTGACGCCATTTTTCATTGCTTCAAGTGAATTGGGACGTGTCAATGCTAATTCAGCATAAGTCACCTCATTACCAACCTATTAGAAAATTAAACAAAACTATTTAATAATTTACTAGTTGCTCGGATTAGAATTAGAATTTGAATTAGGATGTATCATGCCCTCAAATTCTATGGTCGTTTCACATTCTTAATAAACCATATAATGAAAATTTCAGTAGCAAATAGTTGAAACAAAAACAGAAATAATGTTACAAGGATAAAAATAATGAATGCTATACATAAAATATGATTTTAATAAATAATGAATAGTTCCATTAGAATTAATTCGATATTCATTATGGGTGAGAGCTTCATTTTTCGATTTGGCATTTTTAAATTAGTTCTGCCTACATTTAAATGGTAGCTTTATAGCGTTCATTATTTATATTAATAAGAGAACATTTTATAATGAGCGGATATTGTGCATCTTAAATCTTGCTGTATTCAGGAGAAGCTCAAACTTTATAAAATGAAAATACCTATATTATAAAGGAATGTGCGTTTTCATATCTAGTAAATATCAGTAAACTGTCTATATCTACCCTAGAAACAAACAAAAAAAACAAAAAATACAAAATAAAAAAAATCTTGAATAAAAGTCAATATATGCATGTATATTATACAGAAACTTTCTTACTGTCGAATAAATTGAAATAAACATGTAGATTTGAGGGTTCCGGATACTAAACTTTATACCTATTAGTATCGTCAACTAACAACCAACAAGAACAACATATATTGTATAAAGGGTGGCATTAACATTATAAGCATACATAACATTTGAAAGCTCCCGTTCGAATCAATTATTATGCTAACTTACATGTTGGGGAGCACAAGTTCGATCTCTAGCCATATAAGCTTCTGCTACGGGAGTTATATTTTGTTGTTGTGGGATAGATGACGTTTCGTATTCTGTTGTTGCTATCACTGAATTATTCAAACCTGGAGTTTGAACTGCTGACCCGAGTTGATAATCGGAGTCTGGAATAATATTCACCATTTATATATATCTATCTATATATATTATTGGATAAACGAATTCAAAAACAAACAAATGAATTGAAATTCGCAAAATGAAAAAAAAAACTACAAGAAATTGATTGCCTAATAAAAATCTGCTATCGCAGATTTTCATCAGTTATAATCAAGTAAGAATTTCATTAAAGTTTTGCTAGTGACATTTCATTATTTCAAGTAATAAAAAACGAATTATGGATCATAAGTTAAGTAATAAATTCCCGACTATCTAGAAAATACACGTTAATATTGTCATTGCTTTTAATTTTCTTGTTATTAAAAGAACGGAAGGATCATTAGAAAAAAAATCATAGACAAAAAAAAAAATGTAAAGCAATAAGTGATTACGAATTTACCTTTATTAGCAGGAATAACATCCGGATTTTTATCATCCTTCTCAAATAGATCTTCCGATTCCGATCGTAAAGGTAATGTCGCTTTTTCTTTAACAGGAAGAAATCGTGGTCGAAGTGCCCGATTACCGTCTCGATGTGCTGCTCGGACTTTTAATGCTCCCAATATCACAACTGTTATTAGTAAAAGTGCAACAACAATTCCAACTAAAATACCAAGTATCGGTGCTACTTGCAATTGATCGCGCATATCAAATGACGGAACTATAAAATTATAAATTCCAAAAGGAAATGATTTTTTTTAGAATTTAATGTCGATTTATATACCTGTTTGTTTTTCAGCGACTTTCAACATTAATCCCTCTAATAAAACAGCTTCACTTCTTCCTTTCGAGTTGGCAGCGTAGACAACCATTTTAAGTATCTTTCCTGGATCTAAGCCGCTAACAGTAAAAAGCGGAAATTTAGCTGAAACATTCGCTTGTAAAGCTTCTGTTTGTTGGTCGTAAACTTCTAAAAGGAAATATTGTGGTTGACCACCATCAAAGCCTTCCGTACATTCAACTTCCAATGATTCACTTGTTTGATTCATTATTGTACAATTAAATGGTGGATCCGGTTTGCCAGCCGCTATTATGTGATAAATACATGGTTCTTGTTGTTTACCAGCTAAATTATTCGCCCAACACATTACAGTACCATAATCTAGTTCGGTAACTGGTGTATATGTTAATGTTGATGAAAAATGATGTATTCCGGAATGGTATCGGGTTTGTGGTACATCGATATTCTCTGCTGAATTGTTGAAAGACCATTTGAAACTGTCTGGAGGCGGATACGATTCCACCTCACATAAAATCTTGGCGTTTTCATGCCTCGCTACACCATAGATACGCTTTTGTTCAGAACGACATACTGGCTTGTCTGCAGGAAAATATACGAGAACGCAATTGAGAAAAAGAGTCGACGAAATTTATCACAAATACGGAGGAAAAGTATTCGAATATCATAACAAAAGAATAACCTGTTGGTGTTTTTTCTTCTTTTATTTTCTATGAAAATACGAAAGTTAAATTTACTTACACACAACAATAATTCAATTGTGGTTTTCTTCACAATATCAACACTTGTTTGTTTTTATATCAAACAAGACAATGGAAAATTCGAAAAGCTACCTGCTTGTTTTTTCTGTTTTCAAGTCAAATGTATGGTTGTTTGTTTAATATAATGTAGTCACTATGATACATTTTATTAAAGTAACGAAAATAATAAAAAAACAACAAGGAGTGTTATCTTTGGACAAAGTTCACTTATTGTCGTATACGAATCATGCTCTAGTTTGGTTATGAGCTTGTTTAATTATTGAGGCAAAATAAAAAGGTCATTATATAACAGAATTTCCGGTTTGTGATGCTTGATTTTGTCGATAAACTGAATTATTCCCGTGGTATAGAATCTAATTGAGTCAATTATTGACAGTAAAGAAAATCAAAAGAAAATTAACTTACACATAATTTTGAGCTCAACTCGATTACTATCACCATCTCCTTCAACATTCGATGCAACACATGAATAGTTTCCAGCTTGACTTCTTGTTACACCTTGTAAAGCTAAATCACCACTACTCATAATAACACCACCTTTTTGATTATGCTGCATCACTTGATCCTGGAATTTATACATAAGATAAAAAACATTGTTCAATGATTATTATCCATAAAATTAAATAGAAATGAATCAAATAATGGTTTGTCGTCTTTGTTAAGGGGGAAAACTGATCGTCTGGCATTAATCCAACAATTTTCCGGTGATAGCTAGGGATACATACGTTACAGTCAGGATTCAAAATGCAATGCTCACTCGAGCGATTAATTAGCAAATCGATTAATCTGGCTATAATGTCGACGTTTAATTGATCAATATAGAGAAATTCTAATAGATTCCCATTTTGTTTTATTTTTATTGAAACAAAATTGAATAATACCATTCAACCAACAAATAAGCTTTCATTACCTTTTGTTTGCAGGTTTCTGTGTTAATTTGTTTAAAGCTTTTCAAATATTTACTGTTAAAAAGAAGTTGAAAGCAATTATTGTAACGACTTGAGGGTTTTTCCTTTTTATAAGACTTTTCTGTTAAAAATTACGTCTTTAAAACGAACAAAATTTCTTAACACTTGAGATCTCTTTAATAAAACTTTTAATTCACTTTTAGTAGCTACATTGTCTAGACCTTTGAAAATGAAATGAATTATGTAGAGAAATTGTTGAATTTTTTCGATAATCGTCATCAAATTTCCTCATAGCTCAATATAATAGTTACGTCTATCGATAATATATTAAATTTAGTGATAGTTTCAACAAACTTCATCTGGAATTAAATGCAAATTTCAAATATATATGTGTATATATAAATTGTACAAATAAAAGTTGTATATATAGTTTATGCGTTGTCCCATCAACTATTTTAGAAGGCCAAAGAAACAATTGAAGCGAATTCCGGATGTCTCCTCATAACATTCCCCTTTTAATATCG